>BMAW01103418.1:58281-76007 GCA_019974015.1 Nephila pilipes
TGTTGTTATTATGCGCGAGTCTGTCACCGGGCGATGATACCAGGATTCGATCGTTATGATCAAACCAAGCAAAATCGAAACACAGGTTGTTCCCTGTGACATTTTCAAACAGGTGAAGATGCTTCTATTCATCGAGCCGGAGAGTAGCTTGACGAAGAATGTTTGAGTGAAAGGCAATGATTTCATGAATATGAAAGAAGGTTCATATCTGTCCAAAGATCAGGAACAACCTAGTAGTGTGTGATGGGAAGACAATGCTATTCTTAAAGCAAGAGGAATTGCCTTTGAGAGATATCCGTACGGAGGTATCCTGAAGACCCAACCACATTTCTAGGACATCCCTGAACTCTATTGACTTGATTATTTATTAATCCCCATCTCTAGAAGCAGTCGAGGATTTTGCAAATAGACCTCAAAATTTTAATCACGGACGATAGCCCATGCTCTGACATCCCACTCTCCTAAGGATGAATTTAATAGTCATTGGAATCCACAGCAGAGCCAATCATACTATCGGTCTTTCTGAAAATACCAAACAACCCTGCTTTACAGGACACTGAAATTCCACGTTACCTGATTGTGGATTACGATTAAAGTCAATGAAAGTAGGAAGTGAGGGTTATTGGCAACGAAACCACTAACTGCCCACACCGAGAATACACCTGAGGGGTACCTGACTCAAACATAAATTGTTTTATTACATTGCAATTGAAGGTGCCAATAGGATATTAGCGATGAACCACGTAATCTCCTGAACTGTCAAGCGACGAGATGATACCTCCACCTCTACATTTGGCCAAACTGGAGATTCTTCTCCCTGATCCGATAAACGCACACCCAGTCTGCCACAGGGTTTCCAGTGGCACTCAATTAAACTGATCTGATGAGAAAACCCAGCTGCGATCCTCCCGCGATCAGAACTACAGCATACTGACCACCCAAGACTCACATCATCAATGAGGGCTTTAAACTTTGAGATTGCTGTACCTCCTCGCCAGTTAGCTCTTTGCTTACTACCAGGATCTGGTCAAGAACCGTGAATTTGCCACTTGCTACCACCTCCCACATAATTCTGCCAAAAAGATTGCTATTCAATAATGGTTGTTATTATTATTTATAGCTACCACCAAACAATATATTTTACCAAAGAAGTTGATTCAGCAACTATTTTTTTTATTTTAATGCGCTTTCATCTCAATTCTTCAATAACGTACGAATAAAGTGAGCACAAATTTAGCTTAGGAACTTTAGCTACTAATCAACTAATCAGGTAAACTTAAGAAACTCCTTTATTCATTCTGCATTCTGATTTATCGCCATGATGGATTAGTGAACTCAAGTCAGCTTTAAGAAAGAGTTTCAAAGTTCAACAGCTGGCGGCCTCTAACAAACGTTTACCGAAATACGTCCAGAAAAATAGCTTTGTTAAATGAACGGTAAAAGCCATTTATCACCGCTTCCAACTGTCAAACATGTAGGAAGTGACGTCAATTGAAATGAACGGTTCGTTTAATTCAAATGAGATTTTGTGCTCGGTACAGTAGCCAAGTGTGAACTGATTGTGGAAATATACGACTATAAATTATTCATTTCTGAACTGAAATGCTTTGAAAGAGATTTAAAAACATCGATTTATTTTTATCTTTTAAGATTTGAAAATAAATAACAAGGGATATCCTCTTATCCATTTTTGGTTTAACCGACTACTCATACGAATATATAACACATTTATCATTTGTTTTCGAGAGAGGTTCAAAAAGTACTGGTTTTTGAAGACAGATGGCATCATTAAGGTAAATCAATATTATCACTGGGTGCTGCCATCTGTTAAATGGAGCCGAAACAAATTTGACATTGATTCATAAGGTAGTTTTGATTTGGTAATCATTTGCTGCCCAAAAGAAATTTGATTGCTACCGCGTCGAGTTGTCGACATCGATTAGACCTGAATTTCTTCTTTTGCACCGGAAATAATAATATGATGATAGCGAAGTTTTATTGGCGTAAGAGCCAGATGTGGCTATACTGCGCCAAACAAGATTTAACTGTGATCTAGACGAGAATAAATTGAAGAAATGACACAAATTGGTTGACAAGAAGGAGGGTCTAAAATAGAGAAGGATCGCTAGGGTATCCCGGGGGTGCTTCACCCGTTTTTAGCACCGGAAATAAAGTAGGGTTGCTTCCAGTGAATCTTTTCCAAAAAAGTAGAAGTAGTATCACCGTCCGGTAAAATTATGACGAAGACTTTTTGGAGTGCGAAAAGCGTCATGACTACGAATACGAGTAATTGTGAATTAGACAGCTTTACTGAGTCACAATACTTTCAATCAACTAATCATTTTCGATGTTACTAGCAACATCTCTTGGATTTTCTATGGACTAATTGAATGACCCTCGTATCTAATTTTATCTGCAGCCATTAGTTTTTATTAAAAGCTCCATTCAGTCAAGAAATGAACATATCACTTTTACAAAAGGTATGTATATTATTTTCTTCCATTACCGTAATTTAAGGCTTGGTAATATTTAAGTTCGTAAAAGGAGTTAAAAACGAAATTATAATGCCAAAAAATAAAAATAAAAATAGAAAAACTCAAATTTACCTCTGAATGAGTTTCAGGAATAACATAATTTAAAAGTTCTGTAGGTATGTGCTACTTACTGCTCCTTTATTTCATACTCTATTTACCTAAGGAAGCGATTGTTTTAATCGTTGATGATCGTATTTAACTGTCAGTTTTATCACGTTTCCGATGACATGTGAGATCGTTCGATAAGTCCTTAGAAATTCCAAGAAATTGTTTTCGTTGCAACGTAAATAGTTTGTTTTTAGTAATCATCATGACTCATGAGACGGCTGTCTAAGTCTCAGTTATTCGTATTCGTTATCATGACGCATTTCGCACTTCAAAAATTATTATTCATAACTAATCCGGCCGTCTTCTTTGGAGCAGATTCACCGGAAACAACCCAACGTTTTGAATTGTGCTTGATTTCTGGTGCATAATGACGCATCCAGGTCTCTCTAACGGTAACAATTCGATGCAAAATAGCGTTAACAACTTGACGCGCAGCAGTCAAATTTTGATTTGGAGTTAAATGGCTACCACATCAAAACTAACTTATAAATCAATGTCTCATTTGTTTCAGTTCCGTTTAACAGATGGCAGCACCGAAAAGTAACAACAATTTACCTTCATGATGCCATCTATCTGCCAATGCTAAGTAATTTTTAACCACTCTCGTACTCTACTAAAACTAGCTTACTTTTTCTCGCAAATTAAAGCTTCACTTAAATTCGGTTGATTTTATAGAACATTAATACAAGTACAGCGGTGTACGTAATTTATTACCGGTGTTACATGATGGATAAGTAAGGAAAGAACGGTCCATTGTTGGGAATCAAATAATTTAACGATCGTTGCGTAACTTTAATATTGGTTGATTTATTTATTATTCGCAACCCTTAAAAGCTCCCCGAGGGCCGGAGATGACTGATTTCGTCATTTCGAATATGCGTCAAGTGATGGAAACAGCACCTGAGCTGGCACTCTACTCTAAGAACTTCGACTCTCTCCCAACATGAGAACTTTGTTTTGAAAGAAATCGATTAAACAAATATTTTGAGCAGGATGGCCAGATATGGTGCTTGTGCAATAAACTCTACCCCTCAATCACTAATTATGTCTTTTAAAATTTGACCAATAAAAAATAAAGGAACGTACGGCTAATCTCGCTGATCACAAGATCTTGAAAATTATTTCTTACAAAAAACAAAAAAAACTCAAACTGGGGCATTTCAATTTCCGGTAAATGGTAATTCAATATTCAATCCAAGCATTCAAATCCAAAAAAGATAAATAAAATGTTATAAAATGATAGACTCTCTTTTAGCAGCAAACATTCATAGAATGTACTTAAAAAACAACATTCTGTTCATCTCAATTGGATTTTTATCCTCTTTGCTTTATATAGAAATAAAACATTTGCTCTTTACAGTCAGGGTACCAGTAGGTTTTAATTTCGTGAAAGATTTCTTCTTTACCCCTCTCTATGATCTTCTTCTTCTTTTTTTTTTTTTTTTTTTTTTTTTGCTCGTTATTAAGGGCGTAAGCGTTATTTGAGTGAATTTTTTCTCATATTTATTATTTTTTTCATTCGGAATATAAATTGGATATTACAAATCGGTACACCATGGCATGTTCATCCCTTGATATGTAAAATAGAAAGAAAAAATTGCATTAATGTCTGCTCTGAACAAAAGTCTTGACAACATCTAATGAAAGAGAAATCTAAAAGTCATAAAAAGTGCTCCCTTTGCCGTATGTGGATGTTAGGAGAGGGTGGTGCCAGCTCAGGCACATTCCTCAACACTTGACCGAGTTCCCTCGCCAACAGTCATCATGCTACCTTTCAGTGTGACGTTAATAAACAACCAAATTAAATCAAATCATGAAAAAACACGAGTTAACGGGGTCCAACACTATTTCAATACCTTTTCAACAAATCGTACGCTTAACCTATCGGAGACAGCTCAGTCGCTACGGTAGCCTAGTGGTCATGGTGACGAACTCGCGGCGGATGATTTTCGTCGAGTGGTAGGCTCGAGCACAGAGACACTAGAGAGCAGATGTGTAGCGGGGCTGATAAGTGTTAAAATTGTCGGGTTTAAAGTCCTCCCATTGGCCCGTATGGAAGTTACGAGAGACAAGTTCCAGCTTAGATGTCGTTGTTACTTGAGCGAGGCTCAAAAGTACGAGGTCCGTCGCCAATAGCCCTCGCATTGCTTCTAAATGTTACGTTAATAAACATAGATTAAAGATTACAATTAAAGATTTTTTCCTGTATTAAAATGCAAAGTACTGAGAATACAATTTAATCGATTTCAACACCTAAATTAGCACATTTATTCCGCTGTTAGTGTAACATTAATTATTAGAACATTTAATCAATAAACTCTAAAATATTCAAGAGCGAGCTTTGCAATCGTAACAGCATTAAAACATAACCAAATGAATAATTAACTTATGAGATATTTACTTAATAATAATTCTGTAAATAAAATGTATTGGTGTAGGGATTTAGCTGAGTAAAATTCAACGGACTTGTTGTAAAAGTATCGCAACGAGTAACTCCGTTTGATCTCCCTATGAGGGTAGCTAATTAATTAGTTTTATTTCTTTTATAATTATTTAATACGAATGATAAATAACTCTTTAATGATTGATTTATTCAGTTTCAAAGCATATGTGATGGTATATATTAAAGATTCCCAGATGTATTTAAACTATACACAAGTTTTAATAAAAATTTTGCTTTTTCAAAAGAATCTAGAATTACTAGAAATAGTACTGGTAAATGATATAGATTTGAATTTAAATCAAACCCCTCAGAAGGTTACCTTATTTAGGTAGGAATAGGAATCGAGACCTCGAAGCAGACTAGTGATCTTTTTTTCTGTCCCATGGGGCTTTCTATCTTTAGTAATCAAGGGTAGAACACCCCTGGGACTATTTAGCTATCTTTACTTATTTTCGATTATTTTTTATTTATTTCTTTACTTATTTTATCATCCATTTTTCCTATTTTTCATCCATCTTTCTTGTGGCCGCACGATCTTGTGGTATTGAACCCGCGACCGGTGGTTTTGGTCGAGCCTCGAGTCGTGGGTGCGAGCCCTGATGCTACTAAAGACCCTTCGTGTAGCCGGGGCTGATGCACGTAAAATCTATCGGTGCACAAAGTCCTCCCGTTGGCGTGGTGTGGAAGATAGGAGAAGGGAGTGCCAGCCCAGGCGTCGTCCTCATTACTTGACTAAGGTTCAAAATTGCGAGGTTCGTTGCCAACCGCCCTCGTGATGTTTCTAGTGCGACGTTAATAAAACCAAACCAAACATTAATCTCTGAAAAATGATGAGCTGGTCATTTCCATATAGAATAAATGGCACTGGTCGATAAATGGAACTGATCATTACAAGGTTTATGGTACTAGAGCCAAATGTGGCTATGCTAAGCCTTGTCATGCGTAATTGCGATCTCGACACCAGGAAGGTGAAAGAAATAGGAAAACAAGAAGTTGACAAGAAGGATGGTCGAGGATAGAGAAAAACTGCTATGGTATCCCAGATGCGCGTTCACCATTTTTATCAAAGACGGTAAACCACATGGGAAAGAAAAAGCTCACTAACATTAACACAGGGGCCCTATTCTCGTACTTTACAAAGAAATTAAACCCCTGATTGAGATATGAGAGCACTGGTGTCATCCTCGTCGAGTTTTTGTGGTACAAAATAACAATGCATGCCATCACCAGCCCTCGTTCCATATTTCTTGAACATGCTTTGATTGTTTATCAATGTCACAAGCAGAAGCAACACGATGGATATTAGTTCGGATATCGTAATTTTCTGCCTTGGTCAAATGATGGAAACGATACTTGAGCTTGAACAATCTTCTCCGAACTTCCATATCACACCATTCAAAGGACTTGGAGCCTCAACAGATGTAACGTGCGTCAGTCCCGTTACACCGCAGGTCTCCTGTGACATCAGGACGCGAACCCACGATTCGTAGAAAATACCGCGGCTATCCATTCTAGAAAGAATTCGTTATTTGATTTTATAGGATATCCCTTTCACTATCGTAGGGAGAAAAAAGAAGTCCTTCTCTGAGCCCACGGCTTCTTACCGTGGAGTGTCACGCTGTCCCCAGACGATTTTAGATATTAAGTCTAATTCGCGAAAAAAATTCCTCTAAAATCGGCTGTGCATTAGCATATTTTGGTTTTTACATATATTATTTAAAATGCATTAAACTTAATATGTACGAAAGAAAAAACATTTAATCTTAATCGAAAATTATATGTTTTTTACATAAAAATATTACATAAAAATCCGGTCTTTTAAGAAAATACAAAATATATTTACATTTGTTACATAAATTTCATGGTGTAATGATGTACCATTATATGGAATATTAAGAAATAAAAAATGAATCTTATTTTCCTATATGGTATTTTTATAAAAAAAAAAATTCTTCAATGCATAGTCCAACATCAGATGTCTTACACACATATTTTGTCAACTTTTGACGCCTCACGCAAGATTTTGAGTAAAGGGCACATCTTCTTCGTCCTTTTTTCCCCATAATGTCTATGTACAGATTTGGATTTTTTTCACTCACATCACTGTCAGATTCATTCATTATTTCGCAAATCTCAGTATCAAATAAATACTTTCTTTTCGCCATGACTGTTGCTACAAATAAAAACCGACCGAATGAAACGAATAGCTGAGAACATCTGCTACCAAAAGCTCTAACTCCCATAAAGATCCATAAATTCTCCTTCGAACTTCTAAGAAGCAAGCAAGAAAGAAAAAAAAAACAAATCAAAAGCAAGTGCACTATTTAAATCATGTCATTACATTTAAAGAGCCGCGTCGCAATGCGTGTTTTTAACAATTACCCCCCTCCTGGTAGCCAGAAGTGAAGTCCAAGCCCATATCACCAAGATCAACAATCCAAATAACCTATCTATATAGAATTCGCGGTATTGTAACGGCATATAGTAACATCAAAAAAATCAAATAAAACGTTCTTATCAAGCGCATCTTTATTGATACGTTGGTCTGCAGCAGGCATTCTCGGAGCGTATCAAGTGTGATGCGCTGGGAATGAACGGGATATAGAGCAACAAATGGTGTTATCCCCTTTTAGAAGGAAGGTAACTCAAACATTGAGCGAGTTATCCTGTGCCGTTGCCAATAACGACACAGAGTATTAACACAAGTTGCTTCTTTCTTCGATTTTATTTTATTCCTTCACGTGCAAATGCGTGACTATATTTCCATTTTTATTTAATCAATAATACTACCTTTGGATTGAAGAATCACTCGATAAATCGATTCATAAATATAAAAAATATACCTAAGTATATATATATCCTATTCATTCGTCTTCAAAATATAAAATTCGCTCCAATTTAAAGTAAACAATCTACATAATATAGCGCGATTTGATACGGCAGAAACACCTCAATGGCCGTTCCATCTTATCGTTTGAAGAAGCGGGGGAAAAAAGGAATTCCAAGGCCCTTAAAAATGATTTAGTGTCCAAGAAATATCTTCCATATATAAAATTTATGATCCAAATTCCGTCAAAAAAGAAAATGATCGGTTAGGGTAACCTTTCTGAGGTGGCGTCAAATGCTTTTTTTTTCCTGCTGCTCTTCTTTGCGGAATAGAAAATCCATAAAATTGTCGGAAGTAAGCCGTTATACTTAGTGTTATTGTTCCTATTCTTCCGGAATTTATTACGTTAAATTATTATCGATTTTTGTAAGCTTGTTATGGTTTGGGTGTAAGTTTTTCTTTTGTTTTTGATGTATATACGGGAAGCAATGAGCGGTTATTTTTCCACCGTTTATTATGTTAAGACATGTTATCATAAAGTCGGACTACTCTTAATTTGTATTGTAAAATGAAGAAAAATACTAACTTGGTAAAGATAATGAGTATTTATTATATATTCATTTCATAAACACCCTAATTTTCTTAAACTAGAACATATCTCGTACATTTAGGATATTACATAGCTTGTATAGTCTAATAAGACAGTGGAATTCTAAAAACTTAATAGATTATTTTCAGCCTTAACGACTGTATGAAGCATATATATAATACCGGTAAAAAACGAGCTTTTTGAACATGTGTTTTCTTTCAAACTTTTCACTTTACGTAACATCATTTTTATACCTTAAATTTTAAGAGCAAAGGGGAACGTCGAGTCAAGTTGAATTTATTCAATAATTAGTTTCAATTTTATTATTTGACATTTACTAAATTTATCATCTAAAATAAATACGTGTAAAACTGTTTCGCTCAATTGAGCATTATGTTAATCAATTAAGCTAAATGTAATTTAAAGTAAAGCAAACGATAAATTATTAAACGACAGATTTGGTGACCATTTGGCGACTTGGCGAGAAACTTGGCGTAAAATGCAATACTTTAAATAATTATTTTAATCAACTGTTTTTAATCAAATATAGCTAAATTTTCGAATTGTCGTCCAAAACAATCGTGTATAGAAAATTTCAGCTCAATTGAGTGCTTTAATATGTTAGAAAACAGTTTTTGAAGTTTTGACAAAGTTACAATGTGAGTTAAAGAAAACCCCATTAAAAAAGGTAAATTAACTAACTACTTCGCATTTACAAACTTAATACTCAAGTAAAAACAATAACAAAGGTACTCAAATCAGATTCAGCCGCAAAAAAGTCTAGTTATGTTACCCCAACTGATAAACACTAACGAATAAAAATGCAATAAGTGTAACTATAATAACGGTAAATAATCAAGATACATTAATTAATATTACTACTGGTTCTGTTGTGAAGAAAAATATTAAAAAGTATCAGAAGAGTAAATATATGAAATTTGCACATTTAGAGGTTACCCATAAGGAGCGGGGGGGGAGGTGTAGAATTGTACAGTAACTGACTTATAACAAAAAGGTAGTAGTAAAAAATATAATAGTTAGAATTTATTGGCGCTAGAACTAAATCTGGCTAAGTTGCACCAAGCATTTGTTTAAAGAACAGTCTAGACAAAAAAAAAAGGAAAAAAAGAGACAGAAAGTGGTTGACAAGGAGTAGGATAGAAATGGGAGAAGGATCGCTGGGTCACCCAGAGGCGCATCACTCATGTTTAACCAAAGACAGTAAATCCTACTGGAAAGAAAAATATTTTTACGTAGATACTGGAGCAGGTTGAATTCATGTCTGAATAGAGCGAAATTTACGTACTGAATAAGGGCTGTTACTCTTAGCCTAGAACACATGAAACAGTTACATATTACATGAGAATATTCCAGAACACTGCTCTGGAAACGAAAAGAATATTCCGGAAGGTTTTAGAAAATTATAGTTGAAAAGAGAGAACAATTAAACAAAACGTTGAGATGAATTTTTAATGTGGTCAGGACTGGTTTTTGAGAAGAGTGCTTTAACTCTGTGACATTGGGCTATTCGCGATTTTCTCTTCACTAACCTTGGGGACTTTTAATTAAGATTGATTCCGATAAATAAACAACACCTTTGCCCAACCAAAAATGAAACGTGAATATTTAAATTACAGGCAGGTAGAAATAAAGTGAAGCTAGGGAGATAGGAAATATATAAGCGAAGCTTGAGACACTCGATAGAGATCGAGTGATTCTAGCGTTTGACAATTGTTCCAGAGTCGAAGACGGGGTCGAGAATTGTTACGAGTTATCGGCTGCGTAGTGAAGTTAAGAAGTCAAGGCAGCCTCAACTCTAAGGCATTGGTAAGACTCCGTTAGTTTGATATTAGTGGAACAAGTGAATATATCTAGGGCGATATTTTGAGGAGAGTCGGTATACATTTGTTGTTATAGTAGTAAGTTGTCCCATAAATACAGTGTGTGAGATCTGTCTAACGTCTCTTTGACTGACTTTTTGACTCGTAGTGGTAGTATATTTAGTTTAGCAGTGGCACAAGAGACGACTAGGAATATAATTTCGTCACAACTCAACGCCATCGGTGCTTGTAAGCCTTATGGTAATATCACTAAGTGATAATTCCCTTAATCCCTACAGATGGTAAGCCCCTGAGGGGCAGAAAGGTAGAATGTTAGTACCGATTTGTTGATTATTTCTAACGTTGCATCTAGAGGCCTAATGGTGATTAACTTCTTAAATTTAAACCTCGGTAAAGTGAAGTAGGCCACTAAACTGAAATTCCACTCTATAACTTGGAGCTTCCACAGATTTAGCGTGCATCACCCCGCTACACAATGAGTCTTTAGTGAACTCGAACCAACAACTCGACTGAACTCGCAACCATCCATTCGAATTCAACGTCATTCTCTCATGACGCGCGCGCGTTCAAATCTCATTCCTTCAAAAACGTTGTTTAACGGGCTGATGCACGTTTAATCTGATGGAAGCGCAACGTTCTTACATTGGCTTGGTGTAAAAGTTAGAAGAGTGTTATCCTCACACAGGTGTCGTCCACATCATTTGGCGGTGGCTTAGAATTACAAGTTCGTCACCGATACCTATCGGATTGCTTCTCATTAACGTAGCACTGAGAAAAAACACAAGGGTTAATAGAGACGCATCTCAGTGAAGTGTTAAGAACGTACTGAGCTTTTACCTTGATACCAAGACAGACGAATCCAATGAAAACCTTTGAAGCCCCGTGATTCTATCAGCACCTGTTAATATTCATTAATTCTAGACTAACCCTATTTAACAGTCTAAAGCCTGTTACAATATTAAATATATCATTCTCCTTTTTTGAATTTTTCGAAAGTTCTTAGGGGTTTTTTTTGAAAAAAATTCCCACGTCTTGATATTTTGTTTTTTCTACTATTCCGATTTATATATATATATATATATATATATATATATATATATATATATATATGGAAGAATAATTTAAAATATTTAAAAAGACAAAAATCCAGAAAGAAATGTAACAATGAAAGAAAAATAAATGAAAATATGGAACCCGGCAAGTCAAAAAGCAATATCGGGCTGAGGACCGAATAAGCGGGGTTAAACTAGTTTAATTGTACCAACCTTCCCCCTTTGCGACTTGGTAGGCTGAATTAGGAAATCCAAATTGCAAAAGAGTTCATGATTAAAAGATGCAAAAAAATTCAGCGATAAAATCTACAAAAATAAAATCTATAATTCTTGGTAGACTGAATTGGGAAATCCAAATTACAAAAGAGTTCAATGATTGAAAAATGCAAAAAATTTCAACGATAAAATCTACAAAAATAAAATCTAAAATTCTAAAAATTATCAACAAATCAAAATATAAAAATTACTTACAAAATTCAAAGAAATGAAGATTCAAATATGTGAGTAGTAAGACGGAATTTTCTTTAAGCTTCAAGATGTATATCACATACTCAAAATGAAAAAAAATATAACACATCATCACCATATAAATTAAAAAAAGATTTAAATCATTGTTTGATTGGTAATAAAATGTAAAAGGATGCAAACAATTGGTTGGTAATAAGTTTTATGGCAAAGGAGTATAATGGTCCAGACAGTGAGTAAAAATGTAAGCTGTATAAATGTAAAGAAATAAATTCTTGACGGCTAGACCACTAACAAGCTGACTTTGTGGACCTATTGTTGTGTGGTGGATTTGAAATTGGATCACGATTCGCAAAGAAGTTTTATATATTTGTGATGTATATAAGTATTTAAGAAATGTATTGGATAATCATGATCTAAACAGTTGTTGAAGAATTTTTTAATGTTATTAAACTTGTCTATTTTATGTGTGGTTAATTTGTTATTAAGTAATAAAAAGCCCAATAAAATAATCCTGTAAATGGATCTGTGAAGATTACTGTTCCAAAAAGATATTTTCATTACATGGAATTCGAATCTCTCTCTTTTATCATAAATATTACTAATTAGTCTATTGTCAACAATTTGCAAATCAAGATCTAAAAATTCTACTGTATTAGAATTAAGATTAGTTTTTAATAATTTGAGATAATTAGGGTAAAACGAAATATTTGGGTAAATTTCTCAGTTTTACCTAAAATAACTAAATCATCTATGTAACGATAAAGAAAGTAAGAATCATTGTCAATTTGTTGTAATTCATAAAAATGTAAATAAAAATTGGCCAGACAAATACTAGCTGGACCTCCCTGAGGGAGACCCTGAATTTGCTTGTAGAGATTTTGACCGAAAACTATAAAATTCTCTTGTAATACAAGTTTAATGAGAGTATTGAATTTTTCACGTTTTATTGTTTGACTAAAGTGATATTTATTGTATAATATATATATATATATATATATATATATATATATATATATAATTCTAAGACAATGAATACAAAATTGATCTTAACAAATGTTTATATTCTAACTTGCGGTTGTTTTTTTTTAAATTCCTCGTACCTTATTTATATAATATCATTAGTATATATAAGTACATTTATATAAAACCTCGTAAATATTTAAGTAATTAGAATGTAATATATGTACTCTTTTAGACTTAATTATTAGTAATCCAGTTATTCACTTAACTTTTACAAGCAGTACCTCCCTGCTGAGCTCTTACCTTATTATCATGGCAGGCAAATCCAATCAAAATCAGTGAAGCCCCGTGATTCTATTGGCACCTGTTAATATTCAATTCCTGCACAGTTTTAACCAACATCCTCTGCCGAAATGGTTGAGTAGTGTTGAGTTCGCAAATCATGTAGTGCAATAATACTGGTGCCCTACAGCGTTGCAGCACACACCACTGGATGAGCAAATACATTAGATGGCATCGCATTAGAAATCAGGAGGCACTAGTCCAAAGTTTAAGATGCTGAATTGCAGAGAACTAACCATAACTGTCACCGATAGTGGCGTACAGTACATTTCGGATTAAGTTCGAATGCATTGGGTTAAAAGTGTGCGGGATCCCTTTTTTTTTATTATAGTTTGGACAAAAAATGTCTACGAGTCATTTAGAAAAAATAGGTATAAAATCATTTGTTCATTCGCATAATTTTTTCTTTCAAGTTGGAGAAATTGTTCTGAAAAAAATTTGGACACTCTTCCTGCATTAGTAATAATGCGATTGTTTTATAATGCAGCTCTAAAAAGTAACACGAGGACTACTGGCAATGAACCTCGAAATTTCTAACCTCGGTTAAGGGACAAGGACAATACCCAAGCTATCACTTCTCTCTCCGAGCTACCACACCTAGTCAAGGCAGGATTTAAGACCTCAACCAGATTTAACCGTCTACCACCCGTTGTGATTTCGTGAACGTAATGTTAATCTCAAGGAATTTCTACCTATGTCCTCAAATCTGTACTATTTTATCTATTTGAATGCAATAAAATGCCTCCAAAATTATAAATAATAACACGTGTGAAAAACGAGTTTTTTTTTATCATGGATTTTCTTTCAAACTTCACACTTTGCGTAAAATAATTTTTATTCCTTAAATTTTAAGAGCAAAAAGAAACGTCGAGTCAAGTTGAATTTATTCAATAATTAGTTTCAATAATTTATTTTATTATTTGACGTTTATTAAATTTATCGTCTAAAATAAATACGTGTAAAAATGTTTCGCTCAATTAAGCATTAATGTTAATCAATTAAGCTACATGTAGTTAAAATTAAAACAAACGATAAATTGTGTTATTAAATTGAATATATTTAAGCTAAATTTAATTAAAATTAAAGCAAACGAGATAAATTTTTAAGCGATGGATTTGACGACCATTTGGTGACTTGGCGAGAAAATTGGAGGAAAATTTAATTCTTCAAATAATTAGTACCAATCAATTAATTTTTATAGATTAAAACCAAATTATGGTATTGTCATCCAAAACAATCGTGTGTAGAACATTTCAGCTCAACTGAGCGCTTTAAAGTGAGAGAAAAAAGCTTTTAAGGTTTTGATTCAGACAAAGTTACAATGTGAGTTAACGAAAACCTATTAATATTTCACATATTGTTATATTCTTACGCTATTATACCAATATATTTTAGTCAATTTATTAAACGCCAAAAATCGAGACAATGCAATAAAATTGTATATTTCAGCTGTCAAATACTTAAAAATATGAGTTGCTTTAGATTATTAGATATGTTATATTTCCCTCTCTAACAACAAGCACAATTATGATATTTAAAGACTTATTTTAAGATTTCATTAAGCTTACATTTAACTCTTTCTTCTCCTAGTGTCAAAGAACTTATCAAAACTTCGACCACATTTCTAGGCACAAAGTTGTTCCATTTTTCTTTTAATATTTTACATTGTTGTCCGTTTTTGATGTAATATTCTTAAAATTTAGGAATACTTTAAAAAAATACGCCATTTTTTAAGTGAAAACGTACATTTACTGGTCATTTAGCATTACAGTATTAGAGACGAAAGATGGAACATATTTTACATTAGAAAAAAACAATTATGACAAAAATAAGTAGTATTATATAATATGAAGTTATTTAAGGGACAGCGAAGTTTGAATATGAAATTAGTGTCCGAGGCTTTTTTAAAGGAAAAAGTTTTTCAATTTCGTGTCTTATTTTTTAACATTATACAACAAGACAACCTTAATGAATGTTTTGGAGTGAATATATATTCTTTAAAAGTATCTTTGGGATTTTCTTAAAGAATGTAAGGTTTAGTGAATTCTAAAAGAAATTTTAGACATTCGACATGAATATCTTCAGAAATGCAGCAATCACTTATTTTAAGAGCTATTTTTCAATGTTTTTGATTTGATACATTAATTATACCTTATTTTGAATATTTTTATGCTTGTTGTGAAAATATAATTCGTAGATAGCAGTTGTACAAAGCTTCGTCTGTTTGTGCACTAGCTTATTTTATTTGTTGCAAGTATTATCCTCACCTTTATTTAAAGGTATACGAAATTAGTTCAAAAATTACCTGTTTATGACCATAAATAGCATTGCTGATATTACAGTTGTGTGCTGCCATCTGTTAAACGGAACTAAAAGAAATGTCACACTGATTTATAGGTCAGTTTTGATGACTCCCGCATCGAGTTTTCATCATCAATAGCACGGGGACTCACTATTAAAAACAGGAAGCCACACAATAATCAAAATAACGGGAAATGCTTCAAATTAATCTGCTTCAAAGAAGGGTGAAACGCTCTCACTGGCCAGAAAATTTACGGAGACAAGTTTTTGGAATAGCGAAGAACCTTAAACTCCCGAACTTCTCAAAAAAAACATTAAAAATGAACAATACTATAGAACATCTCATTTCCAACACAGGTACTCCTTAAACCAACCTCTTATTTATATAGATTTCAAACATTTTTTTTATATATATAAATCGTGATTTCTAATAACATTAGTGTATTGTGGTTTCCCAGCAGCGATTGTTTTATAAAAAAAGAATATCGACATTTCTAACGACTTGCCTTCGACAGCCGTTAAAAGTTTATTCCGAAAACTTCTTCCTCTTTGAATGCGAATCTCTTTAAAAATTCCTAGTTTTCTTCGTTTGAAAAGTTCATCATAACTTTTCAAACAACTGCTTTTTGAATTTCACCATTGTCTTTCACTTCTTCGAAGGACTGTTTTAAACGCTGGGAAAACTTATCGAATTCGGGAGCTTCAAAAACATACTCGCCACTGATTTATTCATAAGGCATTGAGAATTCATTTTTACTTCTTCTCGGTGTAATATGAATCTTTCTCCTTCCATTCAGTTGCGCACAAAAGAATTTTCCCGAAGAACTCGAAATTCTTTTAAAAAGAATAAAAGTCGTCGTTCCTGTGTGTGTAAGTTTTGAGGCTCTGTGCTAGTGGTTGAGCTGAGAGTTCTTAAAGTCGTTGGAATTCGAAAGATGGTCTTTAAGCCTAACTTTGCATTCGATGAATTTTTCGTTCTTACAATGGTTCAAGGATAGCTTTCAAATTAAAAGCCTCATTCATCATGAGTTTTCTGAATTCTTTATTTTGATATAAATCATTTTTACTAAAATAACATAAGGGAGAAAATGAAGGGGGAAAAGAATTATTACACCTTTCAACTATATTCAAAGAGATGTTTTAATTTTAAAATATTTTCACTCTTACGTACATCAGTTCTTCATTTAGATCGACCAGTAATGAAAAATTAAAACATTAAAATCTTATAATTACTGAATCATCTTTTATAAAATCTCTATAACACCCCCCCCAACTATTTTTTCTATTAATTGAAAGTCTATTAAATTAGGATGGAGATGTATAATAGAAATTAAGAACTAGTTAATTTTCGGAAACACTTCTAGTTAAATTTCCAAAATGCGTCCTCATATGAAGAATCAAAAAGGTATAACATTCATAATGAGTAAAATCCTGCAATATGTATACAGAAATAAATGTTCTTTTCAGAAGTGAAGAGTGAAATTCAAAGCCCGTGAGTTTCGAAAAACCCTGAAAGAAATATAGTATTTTTATTTAATTTACAAATATTTAAAATCTGTAACGGTCGTGATAATAAATTGAAACTAACTCGTTACATCACACGCACTCGAATCTTCATTACACTCAAAAACTGCCATCTTGAATTGTGAGATTGGTTGGCTTTATTAACATCGCACTAGAAGCCACAAGAGATCAATTGGCGACGAATCTCGAATTTTTGAAATTCTATGAAGTGACGAGGACGACACCTGAGCTGGCACCCCTCTCTCCTAACTTCCACACCACGCCATCGGGAGGACTTTGGGCCTTGACGTATTTAGCGTGCATCAGCCCCGCTACACGCCTGCTATTTTATTTCACTGGGACTCAATCCCCCTACTAGACGGGCACAACGCCGGCAGCAACTTCGCGACTTTCTGCCACGGAACAGCCTTCAACGTCGAAAACAGCCGGAAATTGCATGCTGTGAGATTTGGAGTCCAAGGGGGATGTGGCATGATTTTAACATTGGGGTTTACTAAAATATTGTTGAACAGAAGTAGTGACATGCAGGCGAGCATTATTGTGATGTAATATCCGATTCCTCACCAGTCCTGACGCTTTCTCGATATGTTTTGTTGAAAAATTTTCAAAACTGAAACATAATATTCACCATTGACAGTATTTTTGGAAGCACAGCATGCTGATCGATTACACCTTTATGATCAAAGAAAATAATCATTATGACTTTTCCAGCAGATTTTGTTATTCGGGTTTTTTTT
>BMAW01103418.1:76407-134944 GCA_019974015.1 Nephila pilipes
TGTGTGTGTGTGTGCGTGCGTGCGTGCGTGCGTGCGTGCGTGCGCGTTCAGTTAACATTTTGACAAAATCGCCTGCACTTTTATCTTTTAGTTTCATGGTGTTGCCATGATGTAAAAACGTAACTCCTTTTTTATGGAATGCCCTTTGTACCTAACCACGCGTTGCACCTCTTGCTTGAGGGATACTAGCAAGAGTGTTTTCAGTGTCGGGCTGTAGCTCCTGCAGTGTGTCAGGATTTTTCGAGTACATCTGGCTTTCAATGAGCTCCAAAGCTAAAGATTACAGAGAGATTTAGGGGGTATTGAGGTGGCCTGGCGATTTTACTACTTTTGCTGAGTACCGTCTCTCTACCGTCATTTCACGCATTCGTGATAAAATTTTCAAGGGGGAGTGTGCTGTTGTTTCATCCCACTGAAAATATACATACAGCCACTTAGCTTCTATGAGGGGATCCACTAATAGATTAAGTTGATTCGAGATATAACTCTGTGCATTAATACGAAGCAAGATTCAAAAGTTCCCGAACTGAGCCTATAGCGTGCAAAAGTTTTACAATAAATCGACTACAATAACGTTTCTGTGTTATTGCATTCTCCCCCTTTTCTAAAAGTGATTTGTCCCAAATCATGTGGTAGGTGGCTCACCACGTATTCGTATTTTGTTGGCAGATGCATTTAGTAACCGTCGATTGAAAGAAACGGCGTTTGTTGAGCAGAGAATGAATATCAAATTTTTTGTTCGCTTGGAACAGAGTGCTACGGAGAGTTACGAAATGTCGAAGCATATGTATGGCAGTGACACATTATCGCAAATGTAAGCTTTCGAGTGGCATCGACGTTTCAGAGAAGGCAGGGAAAGTGTTGAAGACGACGAACGCTCTGGACGTCCGCAGACTTCCCGCACCTCTGAAAAGATCGAAATGGTTTCTGCGACTTTACGTAAGAAAGGGCTTCAAACAATAGCACAAATAGCAAAATCATCTGAGATATCCGAGGGTACATGTCAACAGATGCAGACTAAGGATCTTAACCTGCATAGGGTGTGTCAACACATCGTTCCCTCGCATGTTAAACGAAGAACAAAAGGCAATTCGTATGGAAATGGTGGGAGACTTAATCTCGTCTGTTAACAATAATCCTTCCTTACTTGGCAGAATTGTTATTGGAGACGAGAAATGATGTCTCCGCAATCCAAGAGAGTATCGGCAACGTTGAAATCACCACAATCTCCACGCAAGAACATGTATGTTTTTAAATTTTCGTATACGTAATGTTTAATGTATATATAAGCAAAAAAATTTAAACATCTTCCCAAGTGTAAATTAATTTTTACCACGTGTTGGGAAAACCAATTTCTAGCTACAACGTCAGGTTTTGAGTTATATTTTCTATATGGAATTCTTAGGAGGGCCTTATTTTCCTCAAAATGACCCGAGTGGTAATCGGGTGTCAAAGAATAGTCCCACTGTAGCTCATGCATATCGTAAGAGGTGACTAAAATGAGTACCCAGTGTATGGGAGTACAGACGGGTACCCTGCTCCTGGGGATTATATCAGGTGATTGGTCCTTCAGGTTGGGAGAGGACTCCTAAGGGGCTTACCTTCTTTAGATAGATATGAGCATCATGACCCCGAGGCACCAAGTGATCTTTTTCTTTCCCAGGGGGTTTATTGTCTTTCGTAAATACGGGCGACGCGCCTCCGGGGTACCCTACAATTCTTTGTTTTTGACGCCTTATCTTGTCAACCATTTTTTACATTTAAATTTTTTTTCACACGTCAGTTTTTCACTCCCTCGCTTACTTTATTTGGTGCAGCATCGTCAAATCTCGCCTTTGCGCAAGTAAAAATACCGTCACATTTACATCATAATTTTTAAATGTGTTGCAAATAACGTGTTTTATAGTTACTTATGAAGTTTTAGAACGTTTTTATGCATTTTTTTATGCGGTCCCTATCCCCCGCAAAAAAACAAGCCTGATATTTTTAATGAGTTTAAAATTCATTATATTTATAATGTTTATGTCAAAATACAGTTTGTATTCGTGTACATTTGACAGAGTATACAAGAATCAAATTAAATATATTATTATGAATTTCTATTTTAAACTCTCGGTAATTTTTGGTTGACCGGTTTTGTTCGAAAATTTGCCATCTTATCGATAATACAAACGCTGGTAAGTTTGCAATCATTATTATTAATGCATTTATATAGTATTTCACGGATTTTCGAAAATTGAAGTACCAGCTTAGATATTCTTTTCTTCATCAAACAATGGCTCGAAACAGAAATTTCCGGCCTTTGCAATTTCCGGTAATATCCTGTTATATATCTTTATTATGACGATGTATTGTCAGAAAATTGGATGACACAAGCAAGAAATGCCTTCCTAGAAGAGTTTTATGTGGATTGGTTCATATTTTTAGATAAATAAATGAAGAAAATTCCATCATAATAACTTCCAAAAGAGCAAATTAATATCCTAATCATGTACCCTTTCTTACTTGTATGTTCCTAGTAATTGCTGAAACTAGATTTATTAAAAACATGTTGTAATTAACATTTAAAGCTTAAAACACGAAACTGCTAATTCATATTTAAATATTAAAAAAGTTCTGTACAAAGTTTTGCAAAGAACAGATTTAGCCAACCAAGGTGCACTTTTTGTATAGTTATCATTAAATTTTTCAATTAAATATAAGAATTAAAGTGAACGATGAAATATCGAGAAATGCACAATAGTAAACTTTTCCGATATTAAAATTAAAGCAAACGATAAATTTTTAAATTGAATACATTTGAGCTAAATTTAATTAAAGTTAAAGCAAACAATAAATTATTAAATTGAATATTATATCAACCCATGTAATTAAAATTGAAGCAAACGATAAAAAGTTTCAAAGTGATCTGGAACGCCAAAACTGATCCAACTAAAACTATAGCCCCTTTGGTGGCTAAAAACCATAAATAATGTTTTTAACCCTAACTTGATACTACGAAACAGCATTCTCAAAAAACAATTGAGAATTACTTTAAATGACTGTAATTTATCAAAATTTTTATTTTCTCATTCCTTTCATGAACTTGAAGATTTTTCAATTAAGAAAGAATGTTCAGTATAAAAATAACAGCTAACATTTTTTTTTTTTTTTTTTTTTTTGCAATAACACAAATGTCATTCTTGATTCGAATTGAAACAAATATTCAGTGGTTGATAAATTGATGTTTTTAAAGTAAATTTTACGTAAGTAGAAATAAATCCTAATTGTTTTCTAAAAAACAAAAATTTAGAAAGAAGGAGTAAATCATCTCGAACAAATCATTCGAATATAATAGTCTAGTCTATTTCAATCGCACTCAAAAAACAAACTCTTTTAATGCTTCGGAAAACTTAGATAATTGCAAAAGATGCCATAATAGAAGCCGACCACGCATTCATTAATAATACTAGAAACCAGATAAAGTAAAAAAAAATATTATTAAACTAAAGCAGACGATAATAACATGAAAAAGAGAATAATTTCAACCTTCAGACAAGAAACTCAAAATAAAAACAACTCGAATTTCTGCAATCGCAGACATCTTTTTTTTATTTAAATTGAAACAAACGCTTGTTATAGTTGAATAAATTAGAGATTTTAATGATAAGTTAAATAATTTAAAATAAAAAGAAAAGCCCAGAGATAAAATAAAAAAATAATAAATCTGTGTTATGTTTGCGGTAGATTTAATGTCACAAAACCAAAAGCCAATGAAAGTATTAGTGAGGAGAAAACTATAACACATTACTATCTATCAACCATTATCTTTCAAAATTCAGTTATTAGAAAAATAACACCAGTAAAAAATTAGTTTTTGTGAACGTGGGTTTTCTTTCAAACTTCACACTTTGCGTAACATAATCTTTCAAACCTTAAATTGTATGAGAAAAAGGCAGCGTTGAGTCAAATTAAATTTATTCAATGATTAGTTTTAATAATTTATTTTATTATTTAACGTTTGTTATATTTATCGTCTAAAATAAATACGTATAAACATTTTAGCTCAATTAAGCATTGGATTTGGCGACCATTTAGCGACTTGTCGAGAAACTTGGTGTAAAATTTAATTCCTTAAATAATTATATTTGATCAATTAATTTTTATTAATATTATTAAATTATCATATTGTCGTCCAAAATAATCATATATATTTTGAAATTTCAGATCAAATGAGCACTTTAAAAAGTGAGAAAAAAGCTTTTAAAGTTTTGATCCAGACAAAGTTACAAAGTGAGCTAAAGAAAGCCCATTAAAGAGAAAATCAAGTAAGAAAACTAAATAAGAGAAACTGTAACTTCTTAAAGATACTCATATCTATGTATCAAAGACATTCAGTTATATACACTTGAAAACATAACTTACATTTTTACAATTATGTACGTGCTAAATAATAAAATTCCTTAATTTAATGAGACTCTTACAAAACAAAAGTAAGCTTAGTCTCTCAATAACTCCTGCTGTGCTATATATCTTACAAATACGCATTAATTAAAATTATCAATATAAATAACTGATTTACAGCATAAAGCTTAGTATCAAGAAATACAATACAATAGTATATCCTTCGTCCTCAGAACATTAACTAATAAAACAAATAAAGATTCCATTTGCAAATGATTGTACTTAAATACAATTAATACATGAAACTTTTCACGTACAGGCTTTATTTATTAAATTACGTTATCGTGAATATTGTGCTTATTCGAATTGTGCAAAAAAATATTATATTTATACGACGTGTGGATGTTAAATTACGAGACTTACGCTGCTACAAAAGAAGTAATTATGCGCCAAACGCAAGCGACCGACAGCTGTTTAGCGTGAAGCTTTCTCTTTCGAATGCAATGCCTCTCGTTTCTGCTAACAAAGTTGTATACTCGTCGCCTTCGTTCACGTTAGAGTAATGTTTTTGGTTCGCCGGGAAAATGATAAATGAGAAACGAATAGTTGAGAAATTTCACATGCAACTTGGAAAAAATCGCTTCTGAAACTTATAACTTATTGATAGAAGTATATGACAATGAATGTTTATCGCCTGCTTGTGTTTTTGTAAGGGCTGTATAGTTGTAGATGATTCTTGACCCTATCGCCCTCTTCAAAAACGGATGACAATATTGAATAAATCGGGAAACTGATTCCATTTGAACGTCGGTTAAACATTCGTTGCATTGCTGAGACTGTAGGAATTGACAAACAATCCGTAAGGCAAAATTTTCTACCAACATAACGCGCCAACTCCTTCCACATTGTCTTGCAAGTGGTGTCTAGCCAAGTACAGCATCCCAGTGTTAGACCATCCGTCTTATTCACCGGATCTTGTGCCATGCGACTTCTATCTATTTCCTAAGATGAAATCTGCATTTAAAAGAACAAGATTTTAGTCGTTGTATCTCTGAAAGAGAAAGCTGCGTGAAGGAGGTGTCAGAAATAAAGACTTCAGCCCTGTTTCGAACAATGGAACGTTGTAGTGATAGATGAGGGGTGTACATTGAAGGTGATAATAAGTAAATATGTATGATATCAAAATTAACTGTTTTACTTCATCAGTCTGGTTATAGCCACACCTCGTATGTCGTTTTAAGACAACTATCCATAATAGTATGACAATTTGTTGAAAAAGTTTACTACAAAAAGAATTAAAAATGCAAAACATGTGATAAGGTATCCTGAATATAATAATGACAATATGATTTTTTATTCTGTTATCCTAGCTCATGAATACTCTAATTTCATTTCACGGACACTTGTTTCAAAGCGACTTGAACAGGGATTTAAATAGATAAGAACTCTTATTAATGTCAAGGTTATATGAAGGTGACGGATCAAATGATGAGTTCGATACCCGAATTGGAATCCCACTTTCTACTTCTAACTCTGAATACTCTCATACTCTGAAGCTTTTTTTCAGAGTGAGAATTTTGAGACACCCATTGGAAAGACGAAACATGAACCCGCGACCCGTCAATTAAAGCCCATTACCTCAATCAGACAGGTAAATTAATTAATTACACCAATTGAGTATGAATGAGCGTCATATTAAAAAGCAATGCAAAGAAGAAGGACTTCGTAATTTTGAACCCCAGTCAAGTGATGAGGACAACACCTGAGCTGATACCCGAAGCACCAAATTTAAACACAAAGTAAAAATCAAAATTTTGGGCATCGACATATTTATCGTGTTCCAGCCTCGCCACACGACGGGAGTTAAGTAGATACGAATCAATGAGCAGTTGTTGGTATTTAAAAGTAAAAAAAAAAACGCCTAGTCTTTTTCTTTAGCTCAAGAGCCAAACATTTGCTTAAACTGTAGTCTTAACACACTCACAAAATTGGTTTATTAGAGAGAGGGCAGAAAATAAATAACACCCGAAAAAACGAGTTCTTTAAACAAGGTTTTTCTTTCACACGTTGCTTATCATAATTTTTGATACTTTAAGCTTTAAGTAACATTCTCCTTTTTTGAAGATGGGAATTTGGCAACCATTTGGCGAGAAACTTGGCGTAAAATTTAATTCTTAAAATAATTTGTTTTAATCATTTAAATTTTATTAATTATTATTAAAGTATCGCATCGTCTTTCAAAACAATCGAGAATGGAAAATTTCAGCTTGATTGAGCGCTTTTAAATGTGAGAAAAAGCTTTTAAAATTTTGACCTAGACATACAATGCGAGGGAAGAAAACCCATTAAAAAAAGTTTGCTAGGGTACCCTGGGGGAAGGTAAACAGTATTTTACAAAGATAGTAAACCCTATAGAAAAGAAAAATATTTTTAGGGTTCCTCGGGGTTGCGATTCTAGTATATACCTAAAGAAGGTAAGCTATGGAGGGGAAAGTGTGTGTGTATATATATATATATATATATATATTAAAAAAATGTTTGGCTATTAAATAACAAGAATGGCACTTTAAAACATTTTAATTTGATATCACTAATACTTACTTATTATCACCCTCAATTGACACCCCTCCTCTATCCCTACAACACTCCATGCAAATCTTCCATCGTTCAAAACATGCCGGAAGTCTTCTGTCGGCTCCTTCAGGACGTGTGCCGCTCTCTCTCACAGTTTCAACAGACTGAATTCTTGTTCCTTTCAATACAGATGTCACCTTACGAAACAGATAGAAGTCGCATGCCGCAAGATCCGGTGAATGAGACTGGTGATCTAACACTCGGATACGATACTTGGCTAAACAATGTGGTCTAGCCAAGAGACATTGGCTAGACATTAACAGGCAATGTAGGAAGAACTGGTGCATTATCTTGGCAGAAAAATTTGTCGTACATATTCTTTATCAATTCCTGCAGTCTCCGATTACCGATTTTTCCCATATTATCTCTCATTTTCAACGTGGGTGAGAGACTCGGGTGAGAATCATCTTCAATGCCTTCTCGGCCATCTTGAAACCACTCAAAAGCTCGTGAACGCGGTAACTTCGTTGCCGTACAATTCTTAAAAACAATTATTAAGTTTCAGTAGAGATTTTTCCAAATTTCATGTGAAATTTTGCAACAATTCGTTTGCTCATTTAACATTTTTCCGGCGAAACAAAAAAAAATGACTCCAATGTGAACAAAGGATACGAGTTTATGGATTTGCTTACAGAAGCGTGAGGCACGGCATTCGATAAAAGGCTTCACGCTTAACACCTGTCGGTAACTGACGTTTGGCGCATGCGTATTTCTTCTGTAACAGCATCGGTCTCGTTATTTAATTGCCACATCTTGTATAGGAAATGTTGTTAGTATATATAAAGCAATTTCTCTTTCATGAAAATTCTATTCAGAAGGCCCCTTCTGCGTGACTTTCAGAAAAACCATTGTTTTGAGCTTCTTGGGAATTAATTGCTCAAAAGTCTATTCCTTAAGCCTTTCTAAATTCCTACCATTAGCTCACCTTCTCCCTATATTATCTTGTTCAAATTTTCAGTCGTTAATAAAACACTTTTTATTCATCCACTTAAGTTCATGTACATTTTTTTTAAAACTTGTAGTGGATGACACTTGATGTTCATACAGTTTTTTCAAATATTAATTTAATTTAATTGGTGAAAATGCAGTTTAGCCCAACCACTTGGCGCGATTTCAAAAATTGCTGAACTTGGCGAATTTTTTTTTGGAGGGGGGGGGGCTGTACGTTAAATCTGCGAAGCGGACCAGTGTAACTACACTTGGCAAAATGCCGCCATTTAATTCCTATCGCCAAGGCTAGTTGGGCTAAACTGCATTCCAACCATTTAATTTACCGGATGAATTAAGAAACAAGTCAATGCTTCTACTATGTCATTTGTCTTACAATGGCAAAGTTGGTAGAGCGTCGGCGTAGAATCTTCATGGCTGCGGATCGAATCTCGTCGGAGCATAAAAAAAATTTATTTGATTTTCTAATAATTAGTTTTAGTTTTATTCGGGAGAAAAAAATTTCTTTTACATAAGGTATTTAGCGGGATATAAATTTAGGAATAAATACCGTCAGTGACGAAGCGGGTAGATCGGTGGAAAAAAATTTTCTTTTGCCACTTAATATTGTGATTCTGGCATTTGTATATACATATTGATATTAATTGTAATTATTTAATAAAAAGTAACCAAAATAAAAATTTTCTTTTATGACCTAAGTAGGAATTGACTTTTTAAAAAAAAAATTATATTACTTGTTTTAACTCATTTTGAGGGTTCCTTCATTATAATTTCCGTGAATCCTGTACACACATTCAAGAGAAATCATTTAATACTAATCCTTTATTTCGGGGGTAATTTTAATTCCATAACATTACTCTCTCGCTTACATTAGCAATATTCATTAACGTATTTAACCATCCAATACGTACTAGTATATTAATAATCTTCGTAGTTATGTTAAAGTTCTTACGAAGCTAAAGCATAATTTTACATCAAAATGCATCATTCCGCGCGTAATTAACGTGGACATATATATTTCGACGAAATGGAATTATATCTGACACGCCATAATAGATATTTCTCAATCGCATTTAGTAAATTGGATATCCGAAATTTTCGATGTAATGGATGCCGGCGAACGTGCCGTAAATCTTTTGAGAGCGGGAATTTAAATTTCTATTCATTTAATATACTTACATATGTATTAAATTTACTCTGCATATGTATTAGAATTGTGTAAGCTCAAATAACAAGGTACTGCGTCATTAGTGCGATCAAATCACGACAGTCTAGTAATACAGTGGCGAACGTCAAAGTTAGCAGGGCATGGATTCGAGTCCTTTCGTTCAACAATAGTCTTGCGTAACAATAGCAATTGCTGCTTTCTAACTTCAACTGAACCTCAAATGAGATGGTGTGAAAATCTGAAAAAAGAGTTGCGTGCGAATATGCCGCAAGCCTTTTTCTGAACAAGAATTTAATGTTTTATTCATTTTATACTTACATATATATTACGATTACATGTTATGTCGGTGCCATTAATTTGATTGTGATTGTTTATTAACGTCACACTGAGAACCAACACGAAGGCTATTGGTAACGGATTTTATAATTTTGAACATCGGTCAAGTGACGAGGACGACTCTTGAACTGGCACATTCCTCTTCAAACTTCTCCACCAGAAGAAATTGAGATTTCAACCACATTTAACGTGAATCAGCCCACTACACGATGGATCTAAATAATTCGAGATGAAAACCAACGTTTTTAAAAACGTTTTAGATAAACGTTAAGTCCGTGAAGCGAGCCAAACTGCCACATTTGGCAAAATACCACCAAATAATTCCTGTCGCCAAGTCCTGCTGTAGCCAAAAAAAAAAAAAAATGAAATATTGGTTAAAACTTGTCGTAAATGTCTACATATTGCATTGTTAGGCGAGTAAGAAAGATTCCCAAAGTTTCAGAGCTCTAACTTGATGGGAAGTTGGTTAAATTAATGATCGAAAATTTGATGACACACACACCAAGTGAAATACATAAAAACGTTTTAAAAATCGCTATGGTATCTCGGGGACGCTTCATCCGTGTTTACCAAAACAATAAATCCCATGGGGAAGAAAAAGATCATTTGGTTGTCTCGGTGTCATGATGCCTGTACCTACCTAGAGAAGGTAAGCCCCTGAGAGGGGTCTTTTGTGGCTTCAGAGTTAGAACGCACTATTCGACGAAATGCCGGCAACGAGTCCATAACCTTGATAACAAGGCTATCAGGCAGATGTTTTATGTTGAAAAACAAGACTCGGTTATGAAATCTCGACAACCCTTTGATAGCGGCGAGCAAACGTCGAAGCTACAAGTTCATGGATTCGAATCTATTCCTCCAATAACCGTCTTGAATAATACAAGTGATTGCAGTGTACAAAATTCAACTGATCCTCAAAATGTTCAAATGAGATAGTGTGGAAATTTATGACGCCAGTATCTTGTTCTTATCAAAGGCCTCTACATCAAAATACAGAGTTCCTTGCATGAGTGAGTGATTATTCTGCACCAAATAAGTAAAAACATCAAAAACTATAATCAAGACGCTTGATAAACAAGGGGGGGGGTAAATTTGTTCACAAGAAGAAGGGATGAAAATAGAAAAGGGTCCCTAGGGTAACCCGGGGACGCGTCACCTGTGTTGTTTACCACCGACAGCGGACTCCATTGAAAAGAAAAGGGTCACAAGGGTATTTCGGTATATGATTTCCTCACCCACCTAAAAAAAGGCAAGCCCTGAGGGCATAGAATTCCTCGTAAGTAGTTTATATTTATTGACGTTAGTGTTACAATAACAAGCTGGATATTGACCACATCATTAAACTATGACAGTAATTAAGGAACTTAACAAAACAACCGCACAGAATTTTAACTTAACAATGGCACGTAATAACAAAGTAACATATTTTTAAAAACATCTGGGCTTTAAAGTAACGAATAACCATCAGGAACAGAGAACACGTGACTTATATGCAAGAAATCAAGGTTTACAAAAATAAGTTCACTATATCAAAATCGTTATCGAAGCCGAAAATCGCCAAATTTGGCGTATCTCCTATGCTTTTTAAACAGAGAACAAAACTTGAATCCACGATGCATCATCAGTCACGAATTTATTACACTACGAATCTGGATATTGCAGTTCCAATTTGTAATACTGTCCGAGAACTCATCATGACATTAAATCACAGTAAAATATATGTTCAATTAAACATCATACACATTAAATCCAATCACGCTAAGCTAGAGAAGATACTGCTCGAGGAGATGTGTCCAGGTCGTGTCCCGATGAATTCTAATCGGGATATTGTGAGCTGCGCGGGGTGGAAGGGGGAAGGGGTTGTCCGTAACTAACGGAAAGTGAAATAAAAAACAATCAGTTTTAAAAAAGATACATATTTCAAGATAAAGCACAGGTATGCAATCACTGGGAAAAAAATACCGAGAACTTTATTCAGTTTATTTCATATTTAAATTTTAAAAAAATTTCGTTTAATTTCACAATACTACGGCTTTTTTTTTTTTTTTTTTTTTGTACTACAGAATTAATAACTGAAAAAAAAGAAGAAGAAAAATATCACAGTAGCAAGAGATATTGAAAAAAAAGGATTCACTCACTCCTGTATGAAATTGACAGATTGTTTATTAAGGTCACTTTTAGAAGCAATACGAAGGTTATTGGGTTTGGTTTGGTTTTAATAACGTCGCTCTAGAAGCAACGCGAGGACTATTGGCGACGAACCTCGGTCAAGTGACGAGGACGACACCTGAACTAGTACCATCTCTCCTAACATCCACACCACGCCAAAGGGAGGGCTCTGGGGCCCCGATAAATTTAACGAGCATTAGCCCTAGCTAATTAGTTTAGTTTTTCATTAACGTCGCACTAGAAGCAACACGAGGGCTATTGGCAACGGACCTCGTAATTTTGAACCACGGTCAAGTGACGAGGACGACACCTGAGCTGGCACCCCCCCTCTCCTAACATCCACACCAAGCCAACGGGAGGACTTTGGACCCCGAACAGATTTAACGTGCATCAGCCCCGGCTACACGGCGGGTCTTTGGCGGCCAAGGATCGAACCCGCGACTGAGCGAAAAACACCAGCCATGAATCCGATACCATGACCACTAGGCTACCGCGGCTACTGGGCTTTAATTAAGACATCTTGTAATTTATGTATTCCTAAAACAGATACATTTTTTGAGCTCGTAACCTTTTTAGGTACGTAGAATTGCATTTTATTTACAAAAGAAATGTCATTTCACCTTCACTGGAATTTGTTGATCAATGTTCACTGATAATCATGGAGATATAAAAATAAATGTAGTACATTACACTTGACAAAGAAACTTTTTTACACCTGACGGCACTTGAGCTGGCACCCCCTCTCCTAACTTCAACGCCACGCCAAAGGGATGACCTTTGCGCCCTGATAGATTTAACGAGAATCAGCCTCGGCTAAGCGGCGGGTCTTTGATGGCATCAAGGCTCGAGCCCCCGACTTGACGAAAACTGCCGGCCGCGAATCAATGACCTTGATCACGAGGCTATCGCGGTACACGAAGGCTATTGGGTGAGTGAGTGAATGTAAAGTTTATTGGGCAAGAGCCTGATATGGCTATGCTGCGCCAAACAAGATTAAACTGTGGTTTAGACGTGAAGTTGAAAAAAAAAGGTAAAAATGGTTGACAAGAAGGAGGGTCGAAAATAGAGAAGGATCGCTAGGGTATCCCCGGGAGTGTGTCACCCGTGTTTACCAAAGACAGTAAACCCCATGGGAAAGAAAAAGATCACTATGGTGCCTCGGGGTCATGATGCCCGTACTTACCTGAAGAAGGCAAGTCCCTGAGGTCCCCTGATATAATTTCCAGGGGCAGGGTGCCCGGCTATACCCCGAGACGCTGGGTACCCATTTTAGTCACCTTTTACGACATGTATGAGCTACATTGAGGCTATTCTGTCATCCCCGGTCACCACACGGGTCCGAAGGCTATTGGGAGAGACCTCGTAATTTTGATCAAATGACGAGGACGACATATGAGCTAGCCTCTCCCGCTCCAAACTTCCCCATTACGCCAATTTAAAAGTCATCCTCGTTATTTGACCGATGTTCAAAATTTCGAAGTCCTACGCCAATAGCCCTGATGTTGGTGAGTGCGAACTTAATAAAACCAATCCATATCATCATCGTCTACATTGCCTTTTTCATTATTTAACATATTGTTCCCATAATCGCAAAAATCAACAGTTTCTTGCGTAATTTTTTTCCATTTAAACTCTTTTTGGAAACGCCATATTATAAATTATGCTCATGGTAATAAAATATTTAAAATAAAACAAAATGAATACAAACGCTTCTAAAACAACTATTTCCTCGCCTCTCAGCTTGGATTTGTCTTACTAAAAACAAAAATTATAACTATGGTGCTTGACAAAAAAATTTAATTTTTACGAAGTAATTTAAAAAAAAAAAATACTGACATTTGTAGTATATCCTGGGTGAAATATCACCCCAGATCAGTTTTCTTCGCTGTGCAACTAACGAAGTACTTAACAAAAGTGAACGTTTTTTTTATTAGAACAGTATCTATACTGACGCCATAAGTGACTACAGGAAAAATCAGTGTTTCCAGTAATTCGGTTTCTTAATAATATAAGAAAATCAATTTACATTGGGAGATTTTCTACCCATTATATCGTTTCAGAGTTAATGAAATCCGAACTTAACTGTGCCCACCAAGAAACTGAACATTAGAATCCCTTATCGGTTTTTTCTTCACTGATATAAAGGCTTAAGAATTTTAAATTTGCGTCTTTCTTACGTAAGAAAGTAATTCCGAGTAACTGACACACAAAGTTACATTTCAATCCCGTGAATGCAACTCCTTAAAAGTGCAGAAATAATATCAAAAATAAACCTTAAACTTTAATTTTCTACGCTTCATTTTTTTTTTTTTATTTTTATTATTATTCGAATAAAGCGCAATATCCACAAGAATGCCATTTCTTTATGCGTCTATACACAGCTTGATTGATCGATAACATCAAAAATAGCCTACTTAAGATTCAAGAAGTTTTTCGGAATTTTTATACGAATAGATTTCTTTATAAGTAAAAATAGAATTTGCTCTGAATTGAGATACAGTTTCTACTTTATACTTTTCCGCCGCAATGTGAAAATATTCGGATATAATCGCGTTCCCAATACTGGTGCATTATGTCTATATTCAAATTCGTCTAGACTGAAAAGCTCTTTCTTATTTTCAGAAGAATTTACCAAACGATAATTGCAGAGCTTGATCGTTGCAAATGAAATGACTAATACATATCGGCTGTTTTTGCTTAAGAAATGGAGAAATTTACATGATTTATTAAAAACTAATGTTTCATAGATGCACAAACACCCAGGTGATTTAATAATAATTTAACTTAACGAATTCAGCGTAAATAAGCGAATAAGATTTCATAAATTACAATTGTTTCAATATTTGATACAAAAGTATTCAAAATATTTAAAAAAAAATGAAATTATTTTTAAATTATAAACTATCTCTATAAAAAAAAAGCTTAAACCATAATCCATATATTAAATAAACATAGCGCATACGTCATAAAATTAAATAATTTCAACTTTATTCACACATTTAATATGGAATCACATTATGGAATCGTAATTTAGACTATTTTTTTATTCTTTTCATCGGATGATTATCAATTTGAAGGTAAGTCTTCTACAAAAACAGAAAAAAAAATACTTATGGTGAGATTACTTCATTGCGTTGACATTAATTAATAAATAAGCTTCAACCTTTTTTATTTAAAAATGCGTATAGGTGCTAATGATTTTTCCTACGGGGCTCACATCGGTTACTAAAAAGCTAAATTTCGAACAATTTAATCATTTTGAATACTGAAAGTTCTGGATTAATTAATTGGTTTTATGGGATATACAGGAATAAAGGCTGTTATAGTACTGAATGCCTAAAACCAGTTGGAGTCGTGAAATGTTACAAATGTCAGAAATTATTCTAAATCCGCGTCAGAAAATGTTCTATACGTAAGTTGATTATTATAACCTCGTACTCTTTTCTTTTCTTGCCAAGCTTTATTTGAAATATTTTGTAAAATTTGAGCATACAATCAATACTATTTATTTAATTGCGTCACCGAAAAACTTATAATTCATGTTCAAAAACAATCTAACTTTCAAAGCGTTTAATGATTAAATACTATTTTGTTTTCTAAATCTCAACTGTGATTACTTCGTTTTTGCAAAAAACGTTATTTTCGAGAGACACAATGCGCTATTGGCGTCTAACGTAATAAGTGGTCACGCGATTTCGAGCCATAATTGAATGACGAGAACTTCAAAAGTATCTTATTTGCCAATTCTCACAGCTTACATGGGCTCAATACATTTTAACAGACTTAGAGAGAGAGGTGCTAGCTCATATGTCATCCTCGTCACGTGACCGAAATTCAAAATTACGAGGTTCGTCATCAAAAGCCCTTGCTTCTCAGTGCAACGCTAATAAACAATCAAATAATTTAGCTGCACAATCCCTTCTTATTCAAATAAGTCTTTGACGAACTCAGAACTGGAATATACGACTCGACACGCACATTAACAACATAGAAGTTCCAAAATATTACAACTCAAATGCAATTGTGATAGAAACATACAGTTACCCGCATACCCAGAACTTAAATCAAGCTACTTCATTACATATATAATGCTGAACTCTTTTATATATATGGCCAAATCAAAACATTTTTATATTCCATAAAATGAATATGTAGTATTCAATTCTATACAAAATAAGAACAATTTTCATTTATTACATTTATTTGTAATGTGCATCTTCTGCATGATATCATTTCTTTAACCTTTCCAATATTAATTTTTGGCTTGTGCGAGTATTTGAACTAATGTAAGTACACAATCCGTAATTTTATTTATTTATTTTTTCTTTCTTAAAGCTGTCTCCGCTTAATGACAAAGAACCCGATCAAAACTTGGAACATATTTCCAGACAGTGAATTGTTCCAATTTTCATGAACGTTTGCGGCTTTATAACATCGTATAACCGTTTATGATGTTGTACTCTTAAGATTTAGGAACATTCCAAAAATGCATCATTTTTGACTTGAACGCATAAATTCCAAAACCCATTTAGCATGACAGTAAAAGAGACAAAACACGGAATACATTTTATTCTAAAAAAGAGAACTATTCAGATAGTAATGAGTAATGTTATGAAAGTTGTTGTTATCTATAAGAGTTTGAAAAGTCAGAATATAAAATTAATGATCGAGCGTTTTGTTATGGGAAAAGGTGTTTTAATTTCAGATCGTATTCTTTTATATTGTGCGAGGACAGCCTTAACATACATTGAAATCATTCATACTGATAATATTTCCGTTCTGATAACTTAAATTAGAACAGATACGAACTAATAAAATGTTTGTCTCGAACACATGTACTTTCCTCTATTCCTCATAAAATGAAAGTATCAGTTGAGCAATTAATATTTTTTTTTCTTGTAAAATTTGTATTTATTATTATTTATTTATATGAATTAAAAAATTTATTTTGGTTTCTTTTCTTGGTGAAATATATGTGTTCAGTCGTCATGACAAGTAGCACAGCTAGCTCATTGTGTGTGGGGGGGGCGACGAAAGTGATTGTGAAAAAGAAGAAAAAATGGCTTATTTCAAATAAATCTAAATTGTGGGTTAGAACCAAACACTTCAACGAATTTGAAAATAGGGTAAAATAAAACTTTTTGCTCTCTTTATTAGATTCAGTTATTCTTTTTTGTGTAATCACGAGATATTGTATTATTACTAACCATAATGAACACAATGGTTTATAACAATTTATATTAATTAATTCGAGATAAAAAACCAACGTTTTTGTATGGTAGCAAAGTTTATTAAAGAAAATTATTGAAATATTAGTTAAAACGGGTCGCAAATATCTAAATATTGCATTGTTAGCCAAGTGAGAAAAGTTCCCAAAATTTCAGAGATCTAGCTTGATAGGAAGTTGGTTAAATTAACAATAGAAAATTTGATGACACTCTGATACACACACAGACAGACACAAACCAACTGAAATACATAAAAACGTAAAAACTAACTAAAACTAATTAATTAATTCGGTAAATTAAATGGTTGGAATGCAGTTTAACCCAACCACCCTTGGAGACAAGAATTATTTGGCAGTATTTTGCCAAATGTAGCTACCTTGATCCGTTTTACGGACTTAACACGTTCAGCCAAAAAAATCGCCAATTTTTGAAATCGTGCCAAGTAGTTGGGCTAAACAGCATTATTAAAGAAAATATTAGTTAAAACTTGTTGAAAATATCTAAATATTGCATTGTTAGGCTAGTAAGAACGATTCCCAAAGTTTCAGAGCTCTAGCTTGATGGGAAGTTGGTTAAATTAACGATCGAAAATTTGAGGACACACACACCAAGTGAAATACATGAAAACGTTATAAATTCCAAACAGCATAAATAAATAAAGGAATTTTAAAAAACATTACAACAAAAAACAAAGCAGATTAAACATAATTAATCTAAGTTAAACGCATATATCTTTTAATTACTGAAATCATTAAATCATCCAAATAAAACTGTAACAAAAAGGAATTTTTGAAGTTATGTGTTTTCAATCAGAATCTTTCTTTTTGTATTCAGCAAAAAGTACAGATGATCTTACGTCTCTTTCCTTACTTCCACATCAAATTTGATTTTGATAGGGAAACCTAAATTAATTAACACTTAATTTGATTCGATTTGAAACCGTACAATCACTTTCATATTATGTATAATTAGTATGATATTATGAACGATTGTCTACGGTATTGTCTATTAATACTGTAGTCTTCTAACCAATATTCGTGTTCATTTCTAATAAATTACGCTAGTTTTTGAAATTTTTCTGAACGAAATTGAAAGTACAAATAGAACATACTCTTTTTTTTTCAGGTAGTACATTCCACACTCGATAGTAATTTATTTAAAAAATAACCACGGGGAAAATAAAACGCTTCTTCACACAGTTCTTGAACTTTTGTATCTCCATCATCCCTCGATACATTTTCATAATTGAGTATCGTTCATCAAAACATTTACGAGAACTGTGGTTATTTAACTTGTTAAGTGATTGATGTCAGTGTCGGCTTAAGAAACTATAGATCATGTGTTCCTAGGCTTAAATTTTTCATCAGTTACAAAATTATATTCGTTTTCTCATAAATTCCCTCAACATGATAGATGATTCAATACCAGATCATGACACATTTTTCTCTCTCAAGAATTTGACATAATACACAGTGAGTCAAAGAATTTTTAAGACTGTTGCTAGATCACAATATACATTTGCGCCACCTGTGTTGTCGCACATGCGTGATAAACCTCTATCATTTGCTGGAGAATTGCATGAAATGTAACGTATTTGTTGAACTAACTTAAAAGATACAGAAGTTCATTTGAGAAATGTAAGATTTTCATGTTGAATTATTGAGATGGAACAAAGATCCGAAACTAAATTTAATGCAAAACTTTTGAGTGAGTGACGGGGAAGTTTAATAGAACAATTGACAGATATAATTCTTTATAGGACGTTCGAGAATCCTGAAAAAGTGCGTGATTTCGTGACAAACAATCCCTGTGCATAATTGAAAATGTTGGAAAATTCTTTGATCGTCAATGAAGAAACTAATCGAATCATCCTGCATGTAGATTTAGGCAAAACGAAAGTCTCTGCTAAGTTTGTTCCACGCACTGTAACCAATGGTCAAAAATCAATGTGACGTGCGCATAGCGGAGAATTCAAGCGCTGAAAATGTTCCAAAATTATTCAAACCAATGGTTACAGATGATGAATTATGATGATCTTAAACAGACAAAGCGTAGGTTGGAAGTTAAAGCACTCATCTCAAATCAATAGAACAAGAAACGTTCCTTTCAAAATCAAAATAATGCGCATTGCATTCTTCGATAGTAAGGTCATCATCCTTAAATAATTTGTTCAACCCGACAGACAATTATTGGTGAGTATTAATTAAATGCTTTGAGGTGGTTGATCGTAAGAAGTCTTCGCATTCGTCCAGAATATCAGGATGAAAATAGTTAGAATGTGTTATATTATAACGCGCCTAAGCACAACTCACTTATTTTTCGTAGAATTTTAGGCATAAAATAACGCTTGTGTATTGAATCACCCACCGAAGTATTCGGATTTAGCAATTCTCTTTTTTCACAAAACATAAAACGAAGTGGAACCAATGTTATTCGAATAATATTTAATCCTTTCAAAGAACTCGCGTATTCTTTGGAGACAATTCAGGAAAGTGAACTAGAAGGCATTCGAATCATAACGAAATCGATGCAACAAGTGTACTGAAGCTAGATTGGATAATTGTGAATAAAATACCAAAGTGAGAAATAGTTTTTTTTGTCTCTTTTTCGTTTTATAGAACCAGTGTTATATAAGCTCATTGATTCACTGTGTACAAAACTGGCTTTTTTGTTACGCTATTCGTATTTATGTAACGGATGTACTTATATAACAAAATACGTCCCAAAAAATCTCTGTCCTTTTTTCCAAAAAGGACCACCATATTTCCAGGTGGTTAAAATTATCAGCCTGTGACCAATTGAATCGCGTCGTAGGAATCGAGTCTTGAATTCGCTAACGACCGTTTTGTGGAATAATGTGGGCTGCTGCACGTGAAATCGAAATTAGTGAGATACCAGACCAGGTGTCGAACATCCCATTCAAACATAGTTCAAAAGTACGAGATCTTTCGCCAATAGCCCTCCAAACAACTCTAAAACGATGTTAATTCATATCAGTCACTTTTTTTCCCGAAAAATAGCTAGCGAGATATGCACCTTTAGAATCCGGTAAGTGAGCTATTCAACTAGTACTTCTCTTCAAACAGTGTATGCACAAGGATTATTCGGAAATTTATAACGCTGGCCCTATCACGTTTTTCCCTTCACTTGAGAACCTTAACATGATGTTGTCTGAATTTCAAAACTCTCCCCAAAGATGAAACGTGATATATGTAAATTAGAATAAAATTGTTGAAGCGTAAGGGAATAGGCATGATGAATTGCATTCATAAGATGAGAAGTATTGTGAATACATTCTAAAAATACTTTTAAAAATCAGGGAGAAAATATAATTCCGCAGAAATCTTCGTTATTTTTTACCTTTTCGAATGCACATTTGTTCGTCCAAATAGATTAAATAATTTAGGTTTGTGCATGGTAATAGAAATTCCATAGGATTAACATTACAATCACGAAATCAAAATGACCGGTAGACGGATGACGTATGTCACCTCAAATCTGTACTATTTTATTTACTTGAATGCAAAAACGTGCATCAAAAAATGCAAAAAAGAATAAAAGTTTCTGTAGATTTACAATTTCTTCCCGGTTTTTGAAAATATCTTGGAATATTTTTAAATTCCAGAAAATTCGCAAACGAATAATTAAAACATAGTTAAAAAATATTTTCAAAAATCGGAGACAAAATGTGTTCCGCAGAAACCTTCGGTATTTTTTGCTTTTTCGAATGCAATTTTTTATCCTTAAAATAAATAAAATAGTAAGAATTTGAGGATGATAACAGAAATGCCATAGGATTAACATCAATATCACAAAATCAAAATGGCCAGAAGGCAAGAGCCTGAAAAGGCTGAATTATTATATCGAAAATAAGTGCAATGTGCGCAAGTTGTTATTAAATGTCCTCATCTGTCTCCTCTTTCCCTACACACTTTCCAAATAATATATAATAGCACTTTTTCAGGAACAAAAATAGTCTATACAGAAAGATAGTCCATTGAATTATTTTCGAAAGATTTGCTTTTATTATAATATAGCAATATTATTTATCAAGGTATATACCAAGAAAAATGAAATATCGCTACATTATAGCATAGAATATTAAATATATTTATAGGTAGAAAGCTTTTAAGAATTCCTTTATAACCCGCTTTAAGAATTTCGCCATCGAACATAACAACACTTTTAGGCATGTCAAGAAATACCCGCGACGAAAATAAAAGATGCACTGCAGTATATCATACTACAGGAAATATTTTTGTCTCTATAAAACCAAAAAGTACAATTTTAATATCCATGTAGAGAAACTCCGTCTTTTAAATACCTTAAAAGGTTTCATTTATGATTTTTAAATTACTGCACTGGGTAATTTAAACCACTGAGTATAATATAAGTCGTTCAAAGTATGAAGTCTATAAACCTCCATATTTAAAGCAATATCTTTCTTATACAATCTTCCGACTAATCAACAAAACCTTAGCACAACCGAAAAAAAATAAAATAATTCAGTTTTCAGAAAAGTTGTTACATTCATACTTTTACGATATGCAATTCGCGAATAATAGATTTTCGTGTTAGATAATTTAAAATTTCGGTTTTTAGAGCAAAGTAGTTATTTTTTAGGAAAACCCAGAATGAATATGAATATCTCAAATAAAACCTTTATGTTTGTATATACATGGGAATTTTTGAGCTCAGATTTTAAAAAGAAATATAATTTACATTTCCTATTGTTCGACATAAATCGAAGTAACTGACTACAATCCATGTCAAATTGAAACCGAACAGATCAAAAATCAAAAATTTAAAATAATAAACAATTATAAATCATTTAAGTGATAAATATCTGTACGCATTTTCTTTTTTAACAAAAAGCAAGAAAATGCATTAATATCGAATTTTTTTTCCCAACATCAAAATGGAACACATTTATTTATATCTATATAATATGGCATCAATGTTGTGGAAACAAAAAATAGCAAGCGAATACTAATACAGAAATTCAAAAAATTGACACAAAATTTAAAGAAGTTCATAAACTTAATCAATCATATATGACGTGGTTCACAAAGAGATATTGTAACAAAGCTACAAAATCCCAAACGATTTTTTTCGAACTACATAATAAATTAAATCATAAGAAACTTGGAAAAGCTGTTTTATTCTTCGAAAATATACATCAATACTTAAATGGCATCCTCTAGAAAAAAACTTTTTTTTTCCTAATTTACTTATAAATTGTATTACATTGTTACTTTTTCGTGTAAAACTAATTATATATATGAATATAAATCGCAGATTTTTCTTTCAATCATTTGATTCAATTACCTCAGTCTGAAACTTTTTCTAAGTTATTGAATAAAATATATATCTACAAAATAGTCGCAATTATTATTAAATATATTTTTATATGATTCGTTTACGATCGTATCTATCAAACATTTTAACAATACGATAAAACAAACATAATATCATAAGTGAAAGAAAAGGGGAGAAATTAAAAATGAGTGATCCATGTACAATTTCGGTTTGTAATCTACAACACTTCAATTTCGACGAAGAACTGAAATGAATTAATAATGCAGGTACTTAGCTCTCAATTTAGAAAACTCGAAGTAACCCTTTTATAAATGATTTAGAAATTCCGTTCTGTTTCATATTTTTTTCGAAACTAATATTAAAGCATCATCAAAAAAAATTATTTATCTTAAAAGGATACTAACTCTTAATTATCATTTCAGTGAAAACGAAAAACAGGACAATAATGAAGTTTCAAAATTCCGTTTTATATCCTAAAATACACACATAAATTTCGTTGAAAACTAATATGAATTAATTTCTTTATAAGTGTAATAATTTTCAGTTCTAAACTAATCATAGAATAACTTAAAATAAACCTTTTGTAAAAAGATAAAAATCTTTCAAATCAAAGTGATAATTTAAATTAAACACTTTTATTTAATCTTGCGCTAAAATTAAAATACGCTATATTCTGCGACTTAAATCATGTAAATATAATGAAATCTTGTTACCTATTAAATATATATTGAAAGCATTTTGTGTTCAAAAAATTTCCTTTTTTGAAAAAAATTTTCATAAAATTTGAAGAATAATCCTTTCATCAATCTATGACGTCGAACCGTCATTTAAAATTAAAAACACATTCATACATTCAAATATATATCATATGCCATTCACTTCCTTATAACTAAAATTCTTTAATTTGTAGCTTTGCAAAACATGCTAAACTTTATAGTTTAAAAAACAAAACAAAACAAAATCCATCAAAATTAGTTTATATTGACATATTTAAGTTTCGTTATCAGTTTTTATGTTACAAATGCATAGAAAATGTTAAGAATAAATTCCAGCATTCAAAAAACAATTCGACAGATTCTGAAACTACCAAAAATGGAAAATTTTAAACCTTTCCATCAAATTTTAGCTGATATATTTTATTTTAGTTTCACTTTTATAGAAAAAAATCTGGGTTAAATCTATTTCTCCCTGAATGAAAACACCGTAACAGGTGTTTAGGAAAATAAAATCAGCTCTGTTTAAAAATCACTTTTTTTAATTACAATTTACCTGTATTTTAAACTTATAAGAGCTATTAATTATTTTAAGTCGATCTTAATCTTCTTGTAAAATAATTTTATTCACCTCAAAAAATTCATTCTTCGCCTTTTGATGACTCAAATTTAAAATCGATATTAATTTCTTTTGTGCGTTTTGAAATTTTTTTTTATAATTTTTGTCACATAAAAAATAAATAAAATTTTATAAGTTATCAATTATAAACTGAAACATGTAAACAAAAGAGTTGCATGTACTCACCAATTCAAAAGAAAAAAAATTTATGTCCAACACTTCACTTCAACAACTCTTCTCATCAGAGAAGGAAGTCTACTAAACCGTAATCACTCAAAAATATTACCGGACCTTTCGCTAGCTAGGTCGGATAAAGAGTGCCGGACTGTTTCCGATTCCCGGACGTAGAGCTTCGGCTGCTTTTACGCTCCACGGGGTACTAGCGACATCTGTCGGTTGAGTTTAGCCTAAGAATTGCATTATATGTCAAACAGATTTAAATAAATTGTTACAATTTCAAAAAAAAATAATTATCGTTCAATGTAACATAACAAAAATTATCTGGCAGTATTTAAAAACATATTTTATTTAATTTCAGAAAATTATGATACATTTTATTCATTATATTCATACGCGTGCACGAGCTTTCGAAATATAATTTAATTGCTAGAATTTAATAAATACATTTAATATATATCTAATTGACATCTTAGGAGAAAAACAGTATTTAAAATATTTTATTGTTATTCTGCAGAGATACGCCACAATATTTTGCATCTTTTTTACTTACAAAGACTTGCATCACAAACGTTTTAACAATAAAGTAAATTAAATGAAAACAAAGCTAACCAAGGACACAAAATAAATGAGATTTAACATTAAAAAATAATAAATAAAACAAATCTATTTTTGCTTGTTTGGTTGATTATTACATGAAATTATCATTAAGATTTCAAAATTTTTATTTTATTCGAATATGAAATTTACACTTTTTTGACTGTTCACTTCTAGAATTTATTGTTTGCATATTGGCAACGGCTTAAACTTTTCTGGAATATTTTATAAGTTTGAAATTGGGTAGCACAGCTAGTAAAAGAGAGAGAGTGTGTGCTAATGTAACACAGCGCCTATTTTATGATTCTTCCGTCTGTGTTTGTGCAATAGTTTCTTTCTTATGCTTCGTGAAGTGAGAAAATGAAAATGGTTCAGAATTTAACGAGTTTTTATTTGAAAATTCCAGAGCACAGATATGTTTTCAGTTATTTCTTAAATAATTTTAGTTAATTCGATAGAATATCGTCGACGGCCAACAAAACGAAGTTTTGAAATAATTTGTGACGTGCTTCCTTCATTAGTTAAATCTACCGCCATATCTTTCCATCTAATTAAATAGTCAATTATGACAAACTCTAATTGAAGATACGAAAGAGTAGAACAAAACAATTTGTTACTTTATAAAGAATATATAATTATGTGAGGTTGCTCTCTCCCGACTCGGTCAATCCTAGTTCGTAATGTAATAATAAGGAATTAGCTTACCAAATCACTCTTTCTGGTTCAAAAACTTCTCGATAACAACTTATTCTTATCTTAGTAATTTAACAAGAATTCGCTTCAATTCGAAAGATTAATTACTATGCCTCACCCAATTATACAAATATCTATCGCCTTATCGTTATCCTTTGGCGAGGGGGGGGGGCCTTTCTTTTTCCTTTTAATTCTATTTGACTTATATATCACTATCCCAAATTGAACCCACTTGTGACATTGGGCTATTCGCGGTTTCTCTTCACTAACCTTGGGGACTTTTAATTGAGATTGATTGCTTTCGCTAAACAACTTTTGCCCAACCAAAAATGAAACGTGATACGCAAAGTTATTATGTAAAGCAGTTAAAAATGAAGTTAAGTGGTTGAGTTAGGAAATATATAAACTCCGACTGAAAGTAGCAATAGGGTCTGAAGGAGTAGAGAGGCTGAAGGAGTAGAGAGACTGAAAGAGAGGCTATAGGAGACGTGAAGCTGAAGTGATAGATAAGAGGAAGGAGGAAATAAAGATTAAAATAGAGGGTTCGAGTAAAGATTGTTGCTAGAAGTATATTTGATGTTGTTCTCAACAGTTGATCCAGAGTCTGAGTTGTAGTTGAGGAAGGATTAGTGGTAAGAGTCTGTTAGATTACTATTGGTGGGTTGAACTAAGGTATTAGAAAGCTTACCCTGGAGAGCATAGCCATTCGTTGTCGTAGTAAATATAAGTTAATAAATTAAGTATAGATTGTTCTAGTGTCTCTTTAATTATTTGTGTCGTAGTGTTTAATAATTGAATCTAGTGATGGCACAAGATGAAGCCCGGGTCGGGCGGGCGTCACACACTATATTTCTTATATTCATCTAATTTACCCAATCACGTTTTATTTTTGTTGAGAATAAATTGTAATTCCATGCAATTCAAATTTTTATTAAATCCCAAAGATCAGTGAAGAGATAATCGCGAAAAGCTCAACGTCACCAATTTGCACCATAATTGAGCTGTAAAATCATATTTTTACACCATATCATGGGAAGTTATTGAGATCTAGCTGGATTTAACCAGAAGAAAACCTTTTTATTCCACTTGACAAATTCCATTAATTCATAGTCCTTTTTCATCTGCCTACAACTGTCCTCTTGAGTTATTAGAAATGGGTGGTGGAAAGAATCAGATGTAAAAGAAATGAGGGAATATTTGTCTGAAGGTGTTTTCAAAAGGAAAAAAAACTGTGGCGGCTTCTAGGAGTGGTGCAGAGAGAGAAAGAAATTAAAAGCAAAACAGATGGAGGAAAGGAGAAATAAAACATATTTCATTTTAGTCCCCTAAAACTAGGAATTTATAACAAGACAAATGCATAAATTCTGGTGTTCTCACCTAATTATCTTACCTTTAATTTCTTTAATTACCAAAAAGCGTACTCAAGGCTCCCGTCTACCCACCATTTTGATTTCGTCAGCTTAATGTTAATTCTACGGAATTTCGACTTTAATTCTCCCATCTTTACTATTTGATCTATTTGAATGCAATAAAGTGCATCTGAAAGTGCAGAATATAATGAAGGCTTCTGTGGAATTAATTTTTTCCTGCGATTTTTAAAAATACTTAAAAATATTCTTAAAGACTGGAAAACTCGCCAACGAATCACTAAAATAAGAATAAAAATATTTTTTTTTTTTAAATTCGGAAGAAAAAAGTAATTCTGCAGAAGCATTCAATGTATTCTGCTCTTTCAGATGCACTTGATTGCATTCAAATAGGGGAGAATTAAAGTCGAAATTCCATAGGATTAACATTACGTCCACGAAATCAAATGCCATGCATCATTTTTAATTTCTCGAAATATTTCTATTTAATCATTATGTGTAATATAATTCTTTTGATGAAACGTTTTATAGTATTAATCAAAAATTTCAAAACACCAATTACATTCTAGTATTAAACCTAAACCATAGTTAAGTTCATATAAATTGTCAGCTTTTACTTCTCTTCAAATTCGCTCAAAATGCGACGAAAATTTATAACTTTGCAGCCAAAATTTTAAATTGTTTGTGTGTGCCCCTGTTACTCCCAACCCCCATTATTTTTGTTGATAATCAATTTTTTTTCCTTCCCCACTTTTGATTTCCAATCACTAACACTAAGGGGAAATATATGCATGGAAAAATAAGAGAAAATTAAATAGACATTAAAGTAACCAATCGAACGACGACGGACAAATATACCAGTCATGATTGAAAATTAATTCATTCATGGCCATAACTTTTCCATTTGTTATTCTATTTTCCTCATTCTAATTATACCTGAAAGTTATTTGTATCTTCTATTTAAGGTACTTGTTTGCCACTCAAGGGGTTATTGTTTAAGTTGGACGTCTTTTTGCGTAACGGGTCACTTTTCAATTTTTTATCATTTGCATTAATTTTAATGACATGCAGGTGATATAACACATCAATCAATAACTCCCGAGACTAACCCACAGATGGTGCTCGTAGTAAACCAGTAACCAGGTCTTTCTAGAGTACTAACCTTTGCTTGAAACGTGTCAAAATTTTAAGTCGATCGGACCAGAAACAGCTGAGTTATCGAGGTTGGGGTAAAGTCGTTTTGTAGTTTGTTTAAAAAATGGAAAAAACCGAGTTTCTCGTGTTCTGATAAAACATTGTTTTTTAATGGGTAAAAACACCGTGCAAGCGAAACAATGGATTGAAAAATGTTACCCGGACTCTTGTCCATCAAAAGCAACGATTTGTCGGTGGTTTGCCGAGTTTAAACGTGGTCGTACCGACACAAATGACGCGGAACGCTCGGGTAGACCTGTGGAAACCGTTACACCGGAAAATGTGAGTGAAGTGACAAAAATTATAATGAAAGATCGTAAAGTGAAGCTCCGTGAGATTGCTGAGATGACACAGATATCATATGGAAGTGTATTTACTGAAAAAGGTTTTTTGAAGTGAAGTGAAAAAGGTTTTTTCCAAGTGGGTGCCGCGATTGCTTTCGATGGAACAAAAACAGCAACGAGTCGATGATTCAGAAAGCTGTTTATCGCTATTTACTCGCAACAAAAAAGATTTCTTGCGAAAAAAAGAAAAAAGAAAAAAAACATTTTTTTTTTTTGGAAAAAAAAAAGATTTGGAAAAGCGTTGGAACGATTGTATCACCCTAAAAGGTGATTAACAAAAGGTGTTATGTTGATGAATAAAAAAAAAATTTGCAAAAAAAATGTTGTTTTCAATGTTAGTCTCGGGAGTTATTGATTGATGTGTTAATATTCAATTTAATGATGTGTATCTGTTACGGAGTTGGCCGATCGTAATAGTGGCAATTTTTTTTAATAGTTGGTATCACTGAGTGACTGTTTCAAATTGAAACAATCAATATACATAAAAACACACCTCACACACAATGCAATGAAACAGAAGTACACAGTTAGTTCTTGACTTTATTTTTAGAATATATCCACATTATATTAAATCACTTCAGCGCGGAGTCAGGTCTTAATTACATAAGAGAAGTTTAAATTAAACATTATTAATTGATAACTTACATCTTTCGATAAAGGGGGGAGAGTGGCAGGTCACCTCACTTGTGTAGAACAGCAGAGCAACTAAGTTCTTTTGCCAAAAAAATAACCCTGCGTTATCGCTAATCCAAGGCAGCTCCACAGTTCAATCACAAGGTACGTTTGCCACATTTAGCGCGAAGTGCCTAAAGTGTGAAATCTTCCCTAAATTTCAGATGCTTTTTTGTTACGTTGTAACTGTATCGTTTGCTTTAATTTTAACATAGGAAAAGTTAACTATTGACCGTTTCTCGATATTTTGCATCTTTTTTACTTTAATTCTTATATTTAATTGAATAATTTAATAATAATTATTAAAAAAGTGCTCCTTAGGTGTATAAGTCTGTTCTTGCAAAACTTTGCAAAGAACATTTTTTTTACTTTTTCTCGTTGATGTGTTGACAACTGAAATACATGGTTATCACCATGGAGATGAGGTTGAGGCAGCGAGGGTACTTGCACCGAACTTGCAACTGACAACTTTCCACATTTCGCACAGATGAAAGAGCTAATAATAGACATCACTTTTCGTTCAGATAATGACGTGAAAGATGCCATAAAAGCTTCGTGTCAACAAAAAAAAAACCTTAAATCTTCTCCAACAGTTATACCCGACTAGTTACTCTTTGGCGCAAATGCGTGAAAGATATTCGGAACTATGACAAAAAATGAATAACGTATTATATATAACAATCGTCTTCAAACTGTGTACAGTAGAAACCCAGGGTTGCGCAAGTCAAAATAAAAATTCGAGAAGAAAACTAAAAACACTCACACCAGCTCGCTATTAATTAAAATATATAAATATATATTAAAGCAGTTATCTTTGAAAATTAATTAGAAGTTTCGCGTGTGTAACGTCCGTAACGCGCCATTAACAAGGACTTACTTGAGCGAGTAATTCCAAATATTCAATTGTTCCATCGATGTGTATGCAAAACATATTCTCGTTTACTGCTGAGTTTGAGGACCACTATTATCTAAAAGGGAGCTACCGTTCTATAAAATATCGTGAATTTTTTTTTTTTTAATGTATGTGGCATCAAAAGCAAAATATAGAAAAAAAGATAAATGCAGAATCTAAAATGCGAGTGCGAATAGCTTCAGTTGACCCAACTACTTCAGTTTATGTAAGAGAATATACAAGCACATCCCAATCACTAAATATAATGCAAGGATGGATGACACTTGGAACATGAATGAACGCTTTTAATAAGTATATTACTTTAATCTGATGTTAAAATATTTTTTAAGAAAAATGCAATATTTCTCTTTAATTCTTTTACATAAAGTACCTAATGCGTATTGATCTAGTTACTTAACATTTTAAGATTCTTTGATTGGTTTTATTAACGTCGCACTAGAAGTTACATGAGGGCTATTAGCGACGGAACTCATAAATTTGAATCTCTGTCGAGTGACTATGAATTCACCGACGTTTTAAGATATATTTTTCTTAGAGTAAGATAGGATTTCCCAGGAAAACTTTGCAGTTCTAAGGGTTCCTTGAGTCGACAAAATTAAAAGACCACTAACATAGAAGATACATGTAGCTTCAGGCAGAGCAAGAATTGTGAAAATAGGGCCACAAATCAATGTGATTGTTCATTAATGTCGCCCTGAGAAGTAACACGAGAGCGTTTGGTGAGTGAGTGAGTGAATGTAAAGTTTATTGACGCAAGAGCCAGATGTGGCTATGCTGCGCCAAACACGATTTATCTGTGGTATAGACATGAAAAAATTAAAGAAAATACAAAAATTGGTTGACAAGAAAGAGGGTCGAAAATAAAGAAGATTCTCTAGGGTATCTCGGGAGAGCGTAACCCGAGTTTACTAAAGACAATAAACCCCATGGGAAAGAAAAAGATCACTAGGGTGCTTCGAGTTCATGATACCCGTCTTACCAAAAGGAGATAAGTCCATGAAGTCCCCTGATATAATCCCCAGGGGTAGGTTGCCCGGCTATACCCCCAGACGCTGGGTACCCATTTTAGTCGCCTCTTACGACATACGTGAACTACAGTTGGACTATTCTGTCATTCCCGGTCACCGCACGGGTCAAAAATTATTTTGAACATGACTAGATATTATCGATATTTCTAATCGTACTTTTACACATCGGAATTAAATTTACTACTTACCTTAGAAAGTATGTGTATTTTTCTGTCCCAATATCCTAAAAAAATTTAAGTTTTTCGTGCATCATTTACATTATTTGTTTCATGAATGAATAACATAATCTGGATTTTCTTTTTTATTAAATGAAAGCTTTGACCATAAGATGAAAAATATATTACTACTATATCTTAATATATCTTTTAACAGCTATTTGAAACAAATAATTTAAGTAAACAAATATTTGTAACGCCTAAATAGACCTTTATTGGATAATATTTAATAATTTCAACCTGTAAATGGAAATTTTTTTACAAAAAATTTGTTTTATCTTATAAAATAATTGTTTTTTTTTTCTGCATACTCATGTTTAAATATTTGAATTTTGCACAGAAAAGCCTAAATTTCTGCCTCATTTTTTTTTTTTTTTTTTTTTATTTTTCTATTTAAATATATCTAAGTTAAATAAATGTCAGATATATTCTTTAAAGTATTTAATGAAAAGAAAATATTTTAAAAATAAATACTGCTTCAAAATTAATTAAACCAAGATTTAATTAGATGCTATACAAATAATTTTTACACTGCATCTTTTCTATCATGTATATGTGTAGAGGAAAATTAAATTAAGGTATCTAAGACACCTTCGGCAAAGAAAAATGGGTTTATTGTGTGCCAAGTCTTAAAAAAATCACATTTTATAAACTAAAAGCAATTTAATTATGTTTCAGCTTTGAGATTTCCGTTTGTGATTGTGATTGTTTATTAACGTCACACTGAGATGCATCACAAGGGCTAATGACAATAGATCTCGTGATTTTGAACCTCAGTCAAGGGACGATTAGTTTAGTTTTCTTTTTTTTTTTTTTTATTAACGTCGCACTAGAAGCAACACGAGGGCTGTTGACGACGGACCTCTTAATTTTGAACCTCGGTCAAGTGACGAGGAAGACACCTGAGCTGGCACCCCCCTCTCCTAACATCCCCACCACACCAACGGGACGACTTTGGGTCCCGATAGATTTAACGTGCATCAATCCTGTTTACACGGCATGTCTTTAGTGGCCAAGGATCGAACCCGTGACTGAACGAAAACCGCCGGTCACGAATTCGAAACTATGACCACTAGGCTACCGCTGTGACTCCTTTTCCATGGGCTGTAATGTATTCGGTAAACACAGGAGACACATCTCCGGGACACCCTAGCGATCCTTCTCTATTTTCAATCCTTCTTCTTGTTGATAAATTTGTTCTTTTTTTCAATTTTTTTAAACGTCTGGATTACAGTTAGTCCTTGTTTGATGGCATAACCATCTCTGGTCCTTGTGCCATTAAACTTCCCCATCACTCACATATTAGATTTCCAAAATTATTTTGGTTTTTATTAACGTCGCACTAGAAGCAACATGAGAGATACCGGTGACAGACCTCGTATTTTTGAACCCCGGTCAAGTGACGAAGACGACACATGAATTGGCACCTCTCTCACCTAACTATGGAACTAACTTACACACCACGCCTATGGAAGGACTCTGAGCCTCGACAGATTTAACGTGTATCAACCAAGGCTACACGTCTGGTCTTTAGTAGCATCAAAGACCAAACTCACGACCCGACGAAAATCGCCGACCACGAGTCCGCGAACTTGACCGATAAGCTACCGCGGCCACATTCCAAAATGATAATTATGTCCAGTGTATGCAGAATATCATATTTATCGGTTATCTGCAAAATTTTACAGTAGATTTCCTTCAAGAGAGATACACTTAAAGAAATTACGTGACTTACAAATGTAAATACACCTTTTGATTATTAAGTTATGAACATACCTTTGGAGCACTTTTTTCTAAAAATAGAAGAAATTTTCGTGAAACATGGTCAGTAAAACGGCAAACTCACAATTCATTTTCGTGAGTTTTTTGTTTATTTTTTGAATTTTGGCCATATTTCGTTGACATTTTGTAAGAATTTACATTTACTCTAAAGTTAATAAAACAAACACCAATTAATATATTTCAATTTTTGTTGCAACAATATATTTAATATTCTTATATATCTACGTTATGAAGCAGAAAAATGCAATTATCGCTTAAATTTACCGAGTTATACCAAAAATTATTAAAACAACATAATTTTACTTAGAAAAAAAAATGTTACTTTTTTTAAATAAAAATAGCTTCAAAATAAATTGTTATATACTTAAAAACTATGTTTGAGGTTCACAATATACCGAGAGATGTACAGAACATCGTGATAAAATTTCATTTGAATATATGAAATACCTGAAGAAATAATTGGCAAACACATCTACAACTGCAATAAATAAGTAAAGCTAAATTTTTTTTGAAAAAAAGTATACTAAGCATTCACTTTGTTTAAAAATGAAGAACAGCTGTTTAAATAGCATTGTTTACATTTTTGTCGCTTAGTTTCAGTCTAAAATTCCACCTCCGGTCGCTTTAAATATAACTTCCGGTTTAAAATCTGGCCTTTAACTTTGTTTTTAGCTACCCTAGAAACAAATCCGAATCAATTTTGAGGGAAATATGTGGGCTTTAATAATATGTAATCAAGAAACTTCCGAAAAGTTTCACGAAAACTGTGATTTTTGGATGGTTATATACCTTAATTATTCATACATAATTGTTTATGTTTTTAAATGTGATTATTTTTGTATGAATAGATACGTTATCTCATTGTTGAACTATGTTTTCCACCTTTATTAATCTTAAAAAGCAAATATTATTTAATCTTGGCATAAAAATAGGCTCTTTTTTTTTTGTCGAATTCATCTCAATTATCTTAAAAGCTTTCAATTCAGATCATGTCTCCAAGAAAAATAATTATGCAACTGATTAAATTATTATAAGAGCACATTCAACGCTATACCTTTTGAAGTAAATCTCATTTTAATGGGTTTTCTACAACCCACATTATAGCTTTTTCTGGTTAAAAACTTTATAAAGCTTCTTTCTCACATTTTAAAGTGTTCAACTGAGCTGAAATTTTCCGTACACGATTGTTTAGGATGACAATACAATAGTTTAATTATAATTAATAAAAATTAATTGATTAAAACTAATTATTTAAAGAATTAAATTTTACGCCAAATTTCCCGCCAAGTCATCAAATGGTCGCTAAATCAGTCGTTTAATAATTTATCGTTTGCTTTAATTTCAATTACATTTAGCTTAAATACATTCAGTTTAATAACATAATTTATCGTTTGCTTTAATTTTAATTCCATGTAGCTTATTTTATTAACATAATGCTTAATTGAGCGAAATATTTCTTACGCGTATATATTTTAGATGATAAATTTAATAAACGTCAAATAATTAAATAAGTTATTAACAATAATTATTGAACAAATTCAATTTGACTCAATGTTCCTTTTAGCTCTTAAAATTTAAGGTGTAGAAAATTATGTTACGCAAAGTGTGAAGGAAAACCCACGCTGAAAAAACTCGTCTTTTACCGGTGTTATTTTAAGAATAAATTGCCCATTGTTACACTTACAACTATCTGTTGTTTAATTTTTTATTATTTGTTTTCTGTGTTCATTTCGTTTTCCTTATTTAATTTTCAAGCCTCCCATCTCCTAGCCATTTTGATTTCGTCATCGTAATGGAATTGAACCTATGGAATTTTTTCACTATACCGTTCTCAAATCTTTACTATTTCATCTATTTGAATACAAAAACGTGTTTTCAAAAGAGCAAAATGAAGGCTTCTGCGGAATTGCTTTTTCCCTTTGATTTTTGAAAATATTTTAGAGTATTTTTAAAGACCGGAAAACTTCCAAATGAATTATTAAAATAGGAGCAAAAATACTTTTGGAAATTGGAGGGGAAATGTAATTCCTCAGAGCCCTTGATTATTATTATTATTATTATTATTATTATTGCTCTTTTAAGAGCCCTTTTTGCATTCAAATAAATGAAATTGTATAGATTTGAGGTCACAGTAGTAGAAAATGCATAGGATTAACATTAAATTCACAAAATCAAAATAGTTGGTAGATTCGAGCCTTAGTGATTAAAATTCCAACAACGTAATCAATAAGAAAATGGTGGGTGGCACTATTTCGAACGGGTGATTCAAATAATAACACCATTAAATATGCGTCATGTAGTGGGATGATTACATGTTTAATTTTCTGGGGGCTCAAAGTTTTATTGAAATGTTGATTTTATTGAAATGATGAACGGGGTTGCAGCTCATGTGTAACCCTCGTCATCTGGACGTGGTTCAGAATTACAAGATACACAGGAGTCAAGTCAGTTCTGTTTAGTTTCTTATTAACGTCTCACAGAAGCAACATGAGGGCTATTGGCGACGGACCTCGTAATTTTGAACCACGTGATGAGGTGATGAGGACGACACTGGTGACGAGGACGACACCTGAGCTGGCACCCCCCCCTCCTAACATCCACACCACGCCAACGGGAGGACTTCGGGCCCCAAACAGATTTAACGTGCATCCGTCCCGGCTACACAGCGGGTCTTTGGCGGCCAAGGATCGAACCCGCGACTGAACGAGAACCGCCAGCCGCGAGTCCACGACCTTACCACTAGGCTACCGCGGCCCTTTGCTCAGGTGAAGAATCGCTCACTTATTTATCCACTTATTTCTTTATCTTCAAGGTATAAAATAAAATTGACGCCATTTTTTGAAAATTGAAATTTTGGGCAGATTGTATTTTGAAAGATAATATTAAATACTTTCCTAATTTACATAATATTTTAGTAGACGATAATGCTAATCCTGATAAAAATGTAAAAATCAATTTGTTCCAGCATTAATCTTATCTGCAAAAAACGTTTCTTGAATAATTTTCTGTTGAAAAAGAAAAATTATCATACATTCAAACTCCTTCTCAGGTTTTTGACACCTCCAAATTCCCAATAAAAAAAAAAGAGAACAACAAATTAAGATATCGACCGACACTCATTTGAAACTAAATTTTTGTCAAGTTGATATTATGCATTTTTGAATTGACATTAGAAAAAAAAATACTCTAAAATTGCCAAAAAAAGTTGTGAAACGTCTAATGTCATATGTTTCAAAATATGTATGCAAAAATCTTGGAAACAGATTGGACGGTGAAGATGTCAATAGGTTGTAGATTTCAACAATTATTCCAGACGTAAAAATTATTTTGCAATAAATAGTCAAGTAATTTAGAAAATAGTAATTTGCAATAAATAGTCAAATAATAAAGAAAATTTTCATTTACATCTAGCTATTGAGTTACTAAAACACCACCATCACTCACTCACGTTTGTACTATAAATTTTTTAATCATAAAATATTTAAGGTAACGTATTTTATAGTGAGTGAGTGAGTGAGTGAATGTAAAGTTTATTGGCGCAAGCGCCAGATGTGGCTATGCTGCGCCAAACAAGATTTTAACTGTGGTTTTGGAGTAAAGAAATTGAAAAAAAAAAGACAAATATTGGTAGAACCAGAAGGAGGGTCGAAAATAGAGAAGGATCGCTAGGGTAACCCGGGGGTGCGTCACCCGTATTTACCAAAGACAGTAAACCCCATAGGAAAGAAAAAGATCTCTAGCATGCCTCGGGGTTATGATGTACTTGGGTGATAATACTCACCAGAAGAAGGCAAGTCCCTGAGGTCCCCTGATATAATCCCCAGCCGCTGGGTACCCATTTGAGTCGCCTCTTACGACATGCATGAGCTACAGTGGGACAATTCTGTAAGATAATTTATAAGAAAAGATAGATATTTACTTAATGAAAATGTTGGTTGAGCAGTTCAAAGACGCAATAGATTAATGAGGCCATCTTGTGCCACACAAGGTGTAACGGATCTGCATGTGTGAAAAAATGGAAGGTAGATAAAAAAAAAAAAAAACTAAGTTGCCAAAAAGAAGGGTTGATTCCTTTCTTATTATAAAAACAACTTTTTTTTTATTATTGAAGTAATTTTACTTCGTATAAAATATGCAATATACTAACATTAAAGTATAAAATTACAACAATGGGTGAGAGAAATTTTATTAACCTTACAATAAATACGAGCAAATGTGAGTGAGTGAGTGTAAAGTTTTTTGGCGCAAGAGCCAGATATGGCTATGCTAACAAGATTAAACTGTGGTCTAGACGTGTAGTTGAAAAATAGATAAAAAGTGGTTGACAAGAAGGAGGGTCGAAAATAGAGAAGGATCGCTAGGGTTTCCCGGGAGTGCGGCACCAGTGTTTACCAAAGACAGTAGACCCCAAGGGAAAGAAAAAGATCACTAAGGTACCTCGGGGTCATGATGCCCGTACTTACCTGAAGAAGGTAAGTCCCTGAGGTCCCCTGATATAATCCCCAGGGGCTGGGTACCCATTTTAGTCGCTTCTTATGACATACATGAGCTACAGTTGGATTATTCTATCATTCCCGGTCACCACATGGGTCATGATTCAACAGAAACAATGTTAGCAATTACCTTGAATTCGAAGAGTAAAAACGCAACAGAAAAAAATAAACGCCTTGAATATGGTTTAATAGATGAAGAAAGTGAAATCAAGATTTCGAATTATAAACCGCTCAGTATTGCATCTAAATTAGTCTTTTCTCAAATTCCATGAAACTTAGAAATATAGATATTCAAACAAATTTTTCACGAAATAGAAAATTAGGGCATGTTTTGAAATTTTTGTATCTGGAGAACTCCAAAGAAAATAATACATTTGTATTAGAAAAACTTGTGTTTATTTGTATTGCTCAACATCCTTTAAAACCACTCAATCAGTTAACAAGAGTTGAATTGGAATTAAATGAATTGAAGTTTAAAAACAGGTTTTGATTCTCTATTTTTCTTGAAAATTTACTCTAGCAAAAAATTATCTATGGAAACACAAGCAACCTAAAAGATAACGAAATGGAATTCATCAACATCATTTTAAACATATTTTAGACGTTATTTTCCATTATAAATGAGAATTCTAAATTTATTTTTTTTTACTTTATCACTTGAGCAATGAAATGCCTTTGTTAAAATCGGAACGATTTTTTTTTTTTTTCGAAATTTTCAAATATAAAAAATTTGCATGGAAACTAACTACATAGTAATTCACGATAAAAATACATATTATCATTAACTTAAAACTAATATTCTTTTTGATAACTACTCAAAAATAATACATTTTAAAGCTAACTCTACATTTTATACTATCTGGGTGGAGTAATATTTGCTTACAGAAACTATTAAGACCCAGAAAAAAAAATGTTCGATCATGAAGGGTAAAAAAACAAAACTATTTTTGGAAGTTTATGTGACATATTTAATGTTTAACCAGTGATTTATTTCACTAACCAAGGAAAAACATTCGACAAACATTTTTATATCATACACACAGTGTTTTGTAGCCATTTATTTCAATGGGGCTGTATGAAGAATTTGTCCTTTGATTACTTTATGTCCTTTAAGCTAAACTATCATTACATCAACAGTAATAAATCTGCATTACAGTTTGGCCACTGCAAAAAGCAAAGGAATGGTCTTTTTTTTTCTCTTCACAAAGAATGGGATTGAAAAAAAAAGTAAAGAAATGTTTCCTCTTTTATAAAGAGAGGGAAGATGCCAAAAGTTTGGGACCGCCTACAGTGAAAACCCATTTCTCTCGGCGACATTCGCCCAAATAACATCCTTCTGAAAAATTCACACTTTTTAAAAGATTTTCAGATAAGATTTTATTATGTGAAGATGCGATGAAAAAGGTTATAACTAAGCGTTATGAGACGGGTTGAGAAAGTAGGGATTTTAATGTTCTTTTAAACTAAAACAGAAAAAAATTTAATGTTTGTAAAATATTTAACATTGTTTCTTACCCAAGCTATATTGATTTTTTAGTGATTTTAACTTGTGTTGTAAATTATATGAACAGAATTTCCTCTCATTTTTACAATGTAATTTTAGTGCTTTTTTTTATGTCAAATGTATAAATAATTTAGATATTAATTCTAGTTAATGCAGGGTAAATATAAAATAGAAATCGGGATTTTGATTAACTATATTTCAAAATATTGTAAATATTACGACGTCAAGGTTTCACTACTAGCATGTATTTGATCCATTGTGAGTGTATAAGGTTCAGTGATTAAGAAGTTTAAATTATCATAGAACTAAGAGTTCGTTACGAACTTTTATTCGTCCTGACAGAATGATCTAAAATCAATGTATGTGCCACGCTTGTAAAATGCGTCCAATAAAAAAGATTATTATTATAAACTGCTACTTTATCTTACCTCTGATTAACCGGATTCAAGTCAGTACTAGATATCTGAGTAAGATCGCACTAACCATACATTCACCGATGATCATTCCATTCTTATAATTGAGTTTAACTTTGGTAACGGAGCTCGTAATTTTGAGCCTTGATCAGGTTGCGAGGATGACACCTGAGATGAAAGTCCCTTCTCCAAACTTCCAAGCCATGCCACGTCAACGGAAAACTTGAAACCTCTACCAGATTTTACAAACTTCAGCTTCGCTATACTGAAAGTCTTCAGTAGCATCAGGACTCGAACCCACGACTCGACGAAAACAACGACGGCAGTGAATCCATTACAATGACCATGACTTTCCAGTTACTTTGAACATGAAAATAAATACACGTTCATCTGGAGGCTTAGTTTAGTTTAGTACTTATTAACGTCGCACTAGAAGCATCACGGGGACTATGGGCGAAGGACCTCATAATTTTAAACTTTGGTCAAGTGACGAGGACGACACCTGAGGTGGCACCCTCTTCTCCTAACTTCCACATCACACCAACGGGAGGACTTTGAGCCCCGAACAGATTTAACGTGCATCAGCCCCGGCAATACGATGGTTCTTTAGTGGACAAGGATCGAACCCGCGACTGAATGAAAACCAATGGCACGTCCGATGTCATGATCACTAGGCTACTCCGGCCAGAATTATGGGGAAATGAATTTGCGAACTGAACAACAATACTTTTCTAAGAAATATTTTTTTTTATTTTCCATGCTTAATTCAAAATTTTTCAAACAATGCATATCATATATATATAATTAATATAAGTAAACAAAAACTTTTGATCAAGATTTTATTTAAAGACGTACTAACAGGTATAAAAAATATTTTTAAATGTAAAATAAAATATAATTTATAAGAATTTGAGAAGCTTATTTAAGAAAACTAGGTAATTACCGATAAATTAAATACAATAGCTGCTTATTTAGAGTCAAGATAAAAAAGAAATATTGACACCTCAAGCATTTTAAATTACATATTATTTTACATTTTAAACAAAAAATTATATCTTTTAGTTCCATCTTTAAATAAAAGCTTGACTTTATGCAATTTTCATAACTCATATTTAATTATTTGAGCTTAAAAATTTAAGATTAAACGAAAAAATAACATGAACTATACGCGTATGCCAAATTTCAAAGCAAATGGACTTAGTTAAGTTAATAAATTAGTTAAGCAAACCCTGGACAGCAAGCTTTCTCCCCCTACCACTACACACACCTTTCACTGCTTGAGTATACCACTGTATTTTATTGTCACCAGAGTTATATGTGTACGCAAAATTTTACCTCGATCACGTGATTGTAAATGAATTAAAATTCGAGTACAAATTTCAAACACTTTTTAGAAAGACATACATACAAATGAACATATCAATTTAAATAAAAGCTAATAAAAAATTATATCATAAAACAACAAAAAACACATTCATTTAAAACTATAAAATGACTTTTGACCCGCTCTGTATTTATGTAGATCGAGGGTTGAGATTGTACATCCCGAATCTACAATAGTTTGCTCTTACGCAAAGGGCTGGTTTGTCTAGGGGAGTAATTCCATTACCGGATTCTATAATGATTTCTTTGGAATTCAATGATGAGGCTCAACTTATTTTACTTCGTTTATTAAATGTTGAGAGGGAGGAGGGAAATATTTACACGTTAATCTATATGCAAGTTATCTCTATTAGGAATAAACAGTTCTTCTGAGACGGATAGATGGCGACCTAATTAATCTTATCCATATCAGCAAAAGGCGCTGGAACGCGCTCTGGCGTTCGGTGCATACTTGTGACGCGGGTAATGCGAAGGAGAAGAGAAGGAGAAAGTGAAGAAAGAGAGCGAGAACAAAATGACACTCAGTTTTGTTCTGGAATAGGTGGCGCTGCATGAGCTATCACATGACGCTGATTCCTGGTGCCATCTATCGAGTATCTGAGGAAATGGTTTTGCAGTACATTGGAAAATAAAATCAATTCTTTAATAATTAGCTGGAAAATCCTACATTTATGAATAACGATTCGGATACTAAATACATATTAAATAATTTTTTGTTCGTCACTTCCAAGAAATTTGAGTGGCCGTGGTAGTCTAGCGGTTATGGTTGCGGACTTGCGGTCGGCGGTTTTTGCAGAGTCATAGGTTCGAGTCTTGATGCCACTGAAGACCCACCTTATAGCTGGGGCAGATGCATGGTACATCCTTCAGGGTTCTAAGTCCTTCCGTTGGCGTGGTGGGGAAAGGAGAGTTGGTGCCAGGTCAGGTGTCGTCCTCATCACTTGACAGAGGCTCAAAATTACGAGGTCAATTACCAATAGCCCTCGTGTTGCTTCTCAGTGAGATGGTAATAAACAATCATTCCATTACTCCAAAGCATTTGATAGAATCTTAAGCGTAAACGTGATCAAAGAAAAAAAAAATATTTACAATAGAATACTTCAGAAAATAATCAAATAATTCAAAATATAAAATCAGTTTGAGATGCCTGTGATCTATTGTTAAAATGTTGAAATTTCAACAAATATTATTACATTGTCTAGACTTGAAAAGTTCTAGGAAAACAGCATAAAAGTTACAAAAAAAAAGCTACATCGAAAAATATTCTATTGGAAATTCAAGATATAACGAGTAATAAATTACAGAGTTTTGTGAGCTGTTCTAAATAGACTCGTTAATCATGTCTTTATAAGAATTCCATTTTTCAACCTAGACAGTAAAAAAATGCAGTGACAAAAAGAATTAAAATATGATTGAGTATTAGAGAATAAGATGTAACACTACCTGGAAATACTTATTTATATTTTTATTGTTCCCCGGAATTTCGGAGAACTTTGTGAAGTTAACTCTTATTTTTATTACGTCATTTGATACAATTAGCCAAAAGGAGGCTATTATTTTAGTGAACCATAAAAGGTCGTAACTGACCACTTGATTAATTGGTTGGTTGGTTTTATGGGATATGGAGAAACAAAGGCTATTATCCGATTTAAAATACCTGACCACTTTTCAGAGTATAGAGTGAAATGCACGTGACTTATTTTCCTAATCAATCAAATTTTGCCTCCATTGTCATGTTATCGTTCGCTTTAAATCCAATATTAGAATTAAAGCAAATTAATTAATTTAATCAATTAGTTATTTTCATAAAAATCTATTATTCACAAAACTTTGCCAATAATTGTTTTTTTAGCTTTTAGTAACTATAGTTTCAGGTGGGGCGTTTTGGCGTACCAGATCACTTTTCAATTGTTTACCGTATAATTCAATTTTAATTACATTTCGCTTAAATATATTCAATTTAATAATTTATCGTTTGCTTTAATTTTAATACCAGAAAAGTTTATTATTGTCCATTTCTCTAAATTTCCTCGTTTACTTTAACTCTTGCATTTAATTGGGTAATTTAATAATTATAATAAAAAAGGCACACCTTGGATGATTAAATCTGTTCCTTGCAAAAACACTGAATCTGTGAATAGAACATCATAGAACTTTTTTTTTAAATTTTAGATATTTTAGTTTTTGTTTTTGTTTTATCTCGATATTAATTCTTCTAGAAAAAACAAACTTATTTCCTAAAGTTTGTTTATTTTAAAAAAAAGCGAAGAAAATAGATAGATAAGACATCAAGTTGGATTACAATAAAAATATCCCACTAAGAGTCAAGTGGAGAAATAATGTTATATTCTAAAAGCTGACTGTGGTAGTTTTATATTAATGTGGTGATACCATTATTGTTAAAAAAATAACTCTCTCTTGAAGGATTATTTTAAAAGTTCTAAATAAATAGACCATTTCCACGAATATCATTTTATCATTTATTCAATTGCCATCTTGAATTAACTCTATAATCATAAAAACTTCCAAAGAACAAAACTGATGACCCCTTTTCTCAATAAAAGGAGTAAAACGAACGATTATATGATAAATTAGTATTCAAATATTAAAATTAATGAGATAAAATATTAAAGTAGAAAAAAATTATTAAAGTTAATAATAATATTCTGTACAGATATTAAAGGGAAATCAAAAATGATAAATGATTAAATGAAATACATTTGAATAGAAATTTAACTATTATATGCTCTAAAATGAAAATAAATCTTTATATGTTAATACATCCTCAATAAAAAACGTCAGTTCAATTTATGGTTTAAATAGGGAATAATGCTCACTTTAATTTCTAGTATTTGACGCAGAATAGATTTCTGTGAGATTGTTCTAATTTTAAGTAAGCATAGTCTTTAGGTCTTGCATCTGCGAATATTTTGTGTTGCAATATTAGCACTTATTTCCTACAATTACTACATTTGTTTCTCATTGGTTATTCTCTATTAAAGCCTTGTTTTTGCTAAATACTTCAAATTGACAAAATTGTAAGCAAGTTGTGACATAGGACTATTCATGCTTTTTCTTCATTAACCTCTGGGACTTTTTGGTAATTTGAATTGTATATTATTACAACTCCTTGTCAACCAAATGAAGTGTGACTAGGCAAATTAGATGAATATATGAAGTAAAATGAATTTAATTTGGGATAGTAAAGTAAATTAATAAGTATTAAAAGGAGCAATATTTTTTAATAAAAAGTGCAACATATCTATGCGTTATTAATAAAATCTAGTTAATGTTTGGAAAAATTATTAGTGAGAACATGGTTATTCTACAGATCTCAAAAATATACTTTAAAATAATCTGAAATAACATTATATGTGTATAGGCAATTTCATTCAATATGTAATAATAAAAATGCATTATATTTTCAATTCTCTTTTGCATTGTTATAGAATAAATTGTTCTAGAGTATTATCTCGAACAAGGAATAAAGCGAAAAAAAGCTTAAGTTTAACTGCTATATTCATAATTCAAAACATACAATTGTATGAAAAGAGGAGAATTTGAAAAGTCCAAAAAAGATTTTAAAATATTGAAAGGTAATTTTTAATGGCACTTGTGACATATTCAATTTTTAAAAAAAACAAACGATTTAATCTTAATGTGATACTTTTTTAAGATATTATCTGTTCGACTTTTAAGGGCAAACGATTTAATTTAATGTGATACTTTTTTTAAGATATTACCTATTCTACTTTTAAAAGCAGACGATTTAAACTTAAAGGGATACCTTTTTCAATATTCTTTATTAAGATATATTTTTTTGGCAACACCAGATCATAGTTTTGATTTTAGATAATTTACTGGCAACGGATATGAAAAATAGAATAGAGTTTGGTTCCAAGAGGTAAAGACGAACGTTGAAAAATGGTGCTTGTGTAAAATTGCGTATCTAATTTATGTTTAAAAAGATGTGCGCCAATAAATGTGATGTCCTGAAAACAAGTCATCTTTATTAATAGTCTTCAATACAGTACACACTTAAAAATAAATGTCGTGTAATAGCAATTTAGTGATTTAATTAGGATTTAAGATAAACTAGAGCAAAAATTAAAAAACTTTATGACATTAATATCCAATTTAGTGGATACCAAACTGGCAAAGAAAAATTATCACTTAACAATCTTGCCATTTAAAACAAAGAGGATTTCAACTTTACAAGTTTAAAGAATAATCAGATATTTTTTCTTAAATAAACCTTTGTATAATCGAATATAAAATTTATTATATTTTTTTCCGCAGTACATTCTTTTAAAAAAAATAAGGGGAAATATTTGGAGGAGGGAGCATCCTCAAAAGTCATGAAACTGAAAACCCCCTACTTTAAAGAAGAAAAGAAAAAGCTTGCTTTCTTCCTTGTCTTCCAGTACAACCCTCATAAATTACGAAATCGAATCACGGATGAAACTTCACAAGTGTGGCGGTATTGTTTATTGCCGCAGTTGTTATAAATCATTGTCACGGAAAACAAAAAAAACAACGAGACAGTGTTGACGGCGAGACCGATAATGTCTTAATGAATTAGTTAAAACATCAGATCACGTGTCATCTGTCTTCTGTTTCCTTAACAAAAAAATTTCATTGGCAGGTTGCCTTTCTTTTGCGATACGTATCTCGTTTATCAATGAAGATACATTTCTTTTTACTTAGATTTAAAAATGATTACTTTCCTATATTGTTAAAAAGTAAAATTTTGAAGAACTGAGAGAACTTATACCTGGATGAGTTAAAGTATCCGTACAACTTTTAAAACATCATTTTTGTCAAAATTTTCGATTTTCTAATTTTAATGTCAGCTTAAAATATGAGCTTTTTTTTCTTTCTAATAATGTTTGAATTTTGCTTATACCTTATTTAGAACTTAAGTTACATGTATTTCAATTTTACTCTGTAGATAATTTTTAATTGCATTCGAAAGTTTGTTTTTGATTTTTCTCAAAATGAGTTTTCACGACATGTTCACAAATGGCAACGTAAATATCAGAAAAAGTTATGAACCAAATTAATTTAAATTTTGAAAAAATTTATCTTCCTTATATAGTTTTTAAGAACCCCTTCTACTTTAATGGTTGTAAAATTGATACGTTTTTAGTAAAAAAGTATAAATCGTGCATTGTTTTAACTTTTTTTTTTTATTTTTCAATGTTATTTGAAACACAATAACAATTACTCGAAATATTGTTATAATTGTTACTCGAAACACAATAACAATTGTAGTAATATGATTTTCAGAATGAAAGTAGTACCATCCTTAAAAATTGTTATGATAAATAAGATAAAATTTACAAAATAATGATATTTTAGTTTACTTCTGAGTTATGAGCGTTTATCTAATAATCCGTTTATGTACTATTTTCAGCATGTTTTCCACTCCAAAAAAAAATTCAATTAAAAGTAGATTATTAAATGTGTTTTTCATAGTTTTAGGCTAGATTTTAGCATTAAAAAATATTTTGATAGCAAATATCAATGCATTTCAAAAAATTTCTCCGAACGTGTACGGATACCTTAAGTGCTAATATGTAGATTTCGTCAGTCAAATCCAAAATTTTATTCATTAAATAGACTAATTTCTGTTAGTTCTTAAAAAATAAAATATTTTAAAAAATTGAAATTGACTTTGCTAATTTCATTTTAACACGCGAAAACGTTTTTTTTTTCCTCATACCTCGAAAAATTAGGGTTAATCAAAATTAATATCAATTAACGTAAAATAAGAGTCCTTCCAAACCACAGGCTCTACAGAAGCAATTATTATCACAAAAAAAATAGCGTACTTTTCTATTATAGCGGCGTCCAACAAATTAAAAATGCGCCTACGTCGCCAAGCTAGTAAAACGCGCCAAGAAAGCGAAGCGCGAAATTGAAATGTAGGAAAGTAAATAACATACCAATAAATAATATAAAAAATGTTATTTTCATATATTTTTATTTAATTATCTTTTTATATGTATAAGATGTAGAGAACACACTTCTCTCATGTAATGTTTTCAATCAACCGTTGCATCCTTAGAGATATTCAATTGTTTGCGACACTATTTAATGGACGTCAACTCCTCTGCCCAACAATACATAAATCGTATTGCAATAACGAACAGTATTTTGGAGCCGCTGAACCAACTTCCAACGTGGCAGGTCCTTTTTATTCGTACAATTTTATTAATGCACTACCAAATACTTTCTTCATTAAGATACAACATCATGGCGCGGACTTCTTTTGCATTATAGTGTGTCTGATAAAAGATCTTTCACCTGAAAAGAAATGATGGCATCCATTTCGCTGTTTCGTAAATTGAAAATTGTAAACGACATTTTGAAAGAAAACAAATTAGGTATTTAAAAAAAATAATACGAAATCGGTAATATTAACGGACAAGCGATATTTTACTAATATGATCAAGTTATGTTTCTTTAGGACTGCAACCTTAGGAACTTACAATCAAAATTGGCAATCTATCTTACTCTCTTGGCGATTTTCCGTCTACAGCCGAAATCATAGGCGGGCGTCGCTATAATAGACAAGTACCAAAAAAAAAAAAAAGTGTCTATTTCGAATTCCTCATGCAATTTATATTCAAATGTAAAACCTTCTAATGTACAAAAACGTTGCCAATGTTTACAACAAACAGAATAAAAACAAATGATATTGCCATAAAAACTGATTATTAAATTAAATATTAAAAAAAATAATAAGAACAAACGATAAATTATTAAAATCGATGATAATATTTTGTACGGATATTAAAATAAAAACAGACGATTAAATATTAAATTAAATATATCTTAGCAATATAAATATACCTTAAACAAACTAAATATAAGCATTGTAATCATAAAGTATTTTAATGTTAATATTTTTTTTCTACCTAACACCACATATCTTTATTTAATACCTACGTATTTTTGTTGGCGCCATTTTCTCAAAACAACATGTTAGCACATATTAATAAAGATTAAACACATTTTTAATTCAGGGAAATAAAGGTGAAGGTTGTTTTTTTTTATCTCAGAATATATTTTCTCTTACCGCAAAATATAGATCGATAACCACGTAAGTAGCTTAGATTTCATCTACTCGTATATCACGGGACATCTAACTTGTCTGTTACCTCATTTTCGGTAAGATTTGAATGACGTATCGATGTAGTAGGTTGCTACATGATACTATAGCGCGTCTTATAAATATACGGACTGGTGTTTTTTTTTAGGTAACAATGAAAGAAAATTTACTAGAACAATAAAAATAATAAATGATAAGCATAAAATCATGAATTAAGAAATGAATATTTTACTCTCATTTATTAAGTAAAAATAAACGTGAATTAATAATAAAAAAATATGCTGTTATAAAAATATATTAACAACTGTCAAAATTTGAAATTACAAGATCAAAATCAGTAAATTTGCGTATTCCATGATTTTTCCCCTATAATATAATTATGGTAAAATGTAAAAGACGAATAAGAGCTTTTCCATTTGAAGTTTAACTCATAATTTGATAAAACCGAAATTTTGTGGTTTGAGTATGAAGGAAGTATACATTGTTACGAACCTGCGAAGATGCTTCCATGCAACGTTAATCTTTTTAGGAAAAGAGACATTGACCGAGATTTCATCAGTCACCAAGAAAAGTTTAAGCAATCATCCTCCAACCATGGCAATGGATTTGGCTGCCATTTTGGCAGCGAGAAAATTGGTGACAAAACGAAAGTTCTCGAAAATGCTGGAATCTTCCCGAAATCTCGATTAGGTCAGAAGCTGTGTCGTGTGTATGAACTTTTTCTTAATTTTCCCCGTGATGTCTCACCTGGTCTAAACAACCATAAATATGGAGAGGTTCGAAGTTTGAGAGAATCGGATTGGCATTCGCCGAGTGAACTTGTTGTAATTGGCCGAGCGAGTGATTCGAAGGGTGGCCTAAATTTGCTCGGAAGCAGCCTGTATCTGCCGAGAAATCCGTCTGGTCTGCCAAAAGCTGTCGGAGTCTGTGCAAAGTATTACTTTTCAATTACTTTCTAGAGTAATATTTTCCATTAAAGTCCATAGCATCAACTAGTAGGATGGTGAGCTGAATGTTTTTGACGATGCTGTCAATGTTTATCACAAGTGCTTCTTTGTTTTTATATTGCTGATCTGTTCGAGAGCTGTTTTTGTTCCTGTTGTGCCATTAATCTGAGTTACTGCTTTGTTTCCTGATTGTGCTGTTAATCTGTTCAAATTTTTCTTCCTGTGTTCGCCTTATCCTGAATATTTGTGAATAAAGGATCATTTACCATTATCATACTTACTCCTGGGTTGATTTCACGCGTACAATCACATGAGACCGAGATTTTTGTAATAATATATAATATCTTATATGGTATATATAACATCGTGTCGCAACGTGGCACATCTACAATAAGAAATCTTACAGGGAGACCAAAGAAGACATCTCGACAGCTTTTGCGAGTTACTTCCAGTCAAAAAATTTCTACCCCTCTAATTATTAATAACTTAGCCTTTCAAGAAACCAAATCTACAATTCATCGTCGTTTACAATCAAACTAATTTCGTGTTTATTGTAGTATGTGGCTAACACCAATGCTGAAAGCACATTATGAAGTATCTCGACCTCATTGGGGCTAAGAAACACATGCATTGGAAAGATAAATGTTTTCCTCGGAAATGGAAAAAAAAATCAATATGGATGGCCCAGATGGTTGCTTTGAAGGGCTCTGTCATGGTGTGTTGCAAACTTTGATTCCCCAATGCAATTGATATAAATTACCTACAAGTCGTCAATACTCGAAAGATTATCAGGATGAGCTTCGGGTTCATTTGTAACTGCTTAAAAAAGCTATGAGAGGTGACAACCTGATAACTCTAGTAGGACAACCCTTCGATACACACATCTACATCACGTAAGACTTGGCTTATACAGAATAAAATTAGCGTTGTGGATTTGCCAATTATTTGCCTGGATTTTAACCCAGTAGAAAATCTTTGAGAGACATTAGCACAAGATGTGAATGCCTGTGGACGCCAATTTTCAATCCTGTCAGAGTTAAAGCAGGAAACGTACCAGAGTTGCCTTATTTCGAAGCAAGCCTTATAGGGGATTCAACTAAATGCAAGCAACGGTTACGAAATTTGAACTGTAAAGGATAAAACTCTATTTGTCCAAAAGTATTTTTTTTTTTTAATTTTCGAAAAAATTACGTGTTTTATTGTAAAAAATGTCCATTGTTGTTTCCTCCATTGATATTTTTTTCTTTGCTTTCGTTAACTTTTAATTAAATTAAACTTTCCGAAAAAATCGCTTGTCGTCTATTTGTGAGACGCGCGTCTGTCTCCTTTTCTGAAGCCCTTAAAAAATATCCTTTCATATATCAGACAAAAATAAATATAAGTAAAGAGTTTTTAATCAAACTTTTATTAAAAGATGGACGAACAGGTATAAAAATAATTTTCTCTTTTCTATAGTAATTCACAGTTTATCAAAGCTTGAAGCGCTTAACTAAAATACCTAGATAATTAATTATAAATTAAATACCATATCTACTTCTTAATACAGCAGATCAAAAGAAGTAGAAAAGCGACATCAATATTTTATGAATTACATATTACTTTGCAATTAAAAAAATATTATTATTTTTACCTTTTAATTCTTCTTTAAATAAAAGCTTAATTTATTATTACATTATACAATTTTTATTTATATTCATTTCATAATTTTATGTTATGTTGATTAATTTTCTCCATTTCTCCCCATGAAAAAACTATTTTACTCCTTTTATTTTTTATTATTATTCCTTCTTCTAATTTTTTTATTCTTTATGACTTCTTTATTGACTCCTTGGCGTAACTTAGGAACTTTTTATCATGCAGTATGTGGTTAATTTATTTTTACAAAAGTCCTTATAGCATGCATGATGTAAGATAAATTTTTTAATTTTTTTTTAAATTTAAATGCTATGCGTAACTAAAAACTGGAAGTATTGTTGTGTAATTTGAACAAAATAACATAGAAAGTGCAAACTGATTATATTTTTTATCATTTCTATTATTGTTTGACTCGTTATGCTTTTATAAATTTGATAAAAATCACTTCATATTCTCCAAATATTTATGCCTTTTATACTTCAGCTATTATTATTCAGCTGGAATTCTTAAGATTCGGAGCTCATATATATAAAATCAACTCATTATTATTTTTAATATACAAACATTGTATAAATACGGTTCCAACTTCTTGTAGTTGGTTTGGTTTAGTTTTATTAACGTCGCATTATTTACATTATGTTTAACACACACGAGGACTATTGACGGCCGACCTCGTAATTTTGAGCCTCGGTCAAGTGACAAGGATGACACCTAAGCTGGCGCTCCCTTTCCTAACTTCCACACCACGTTTTTGGGGGGACTTAAGGCATCCATAGTTTTCATGTGCATCAGCTCTGGCTACACGGTGGGTCTTTTATGGCATCAGGGCTTGAACCCACGAAACCGCTGGCCGCCAGTGCGATGCCTTAACCTCTAGGCTACCGCGTCCATTTCTAATGGCTGGTTCCAAATAAAGCAGTTTTTTTTTTTCCCGTGCGTAGCTTCTTAAAATGCTTTTCAGCGTAAAAATATTCTTTATTTTTTTCAAAAAAACTAAATCGCTCAAACCATTTAGGCCTCTCTTGCACTATTTCGGAAAATAAATTTTAAAAAAATTATTCCATTTTAGCCACATAAAACTATGAATTATAAACAAACATTTGCATAAACTTAATTGTTTTTTCTCCTAGTTGTTGTTTTTTTCTTTTCATTTCCTTAATTTTTAAATATTTATTTAACAGAAATATGTACAAAATGCAATGTCATCCATCGCGGCATGGTCATTAGATTCATGCATCGCATCTAATTACTTTTTAAAGCACCCCAGCACTCCCTGGTCGGATTTTGGCAAATTATAGTTTTATTATTTGGTCTTGTGGAATATAAATCAACGAAGACTATTGTTCTAAAATTATCATTTTGTAGTGTTTAATTTAAACAAATCATAATTTTTGTTGAAATGATCACTCATCATTTCTGATTTCCCGAAACACTTCTATTTAATTATAATACATGTACAGGATATTTCGAAACTCATGGGCAAAAATTTAAGAAGTAATAGAAAACATCTAAGCAAGCAATTTTCAACATACAATGCATAGGCGGAGAGCAAGCGGTGAACTGCTAGACGGTGCTGTAATGGAAACCATAAAGCGGGGGGTTTTTTACATATCTTTTCTGCCTTGTATTTCAGGAGGCATGGCGACATACAATGTTCAGGAAAAGGCAATGCATTACAGAGCCGTCGAGGGGTCAGGTGCATCGCCTATGCATTGTATGGTGAAAATTGCTTGATTAGATGTGTTATCACCCCTTAAATTTTTACCTGTGAGTTTCGAAACACCAACGAGTGATGAAACCACAGACAGGCTTCAAGATTTTTTGGACTATTTTTTCCCTGATTATTGTACGTCACCATACCTCCTGAAATCCACGACAGAAATGACAATGTATAAGAAAAATCGCGCTTTATGCTTTCATTTATAGCGCCATCTAGTGATTTACCGCTTGTTCTCCCCCTATGCATCGTATGGTGAAAATTTCTTGTTTATATGTTTTCTATCGCCCCAAAAATTTTTCCTCGTGAGTTTTGAAAACCTTGTGTAATGTTGTTCCTCTGATAAAAGTTGTATTGTAGAGTCTTTATCAAAATTTCACAAAAGAAAATACTCTTACATTACTACTATTAAAACTAAATCATAATAATAATAAAAAAAAGTTAATAAAGTAATATTTTATTTCTGTGTGCAAATTCTCTCAGAAAGTGACGAAAACTTACCGTTTTAGTAACTAAAATTCTAAATTGTGCATCCATTTACCCCTGTAACGTATTACGAACGAGAACAGTCAGGTTGGAGATAACTATTAAATTTTATTTTACCGCTAAACATGGGCCATGTTACACACACTAGATCCTCTTTCCGTCTTCCTTCGTTCCGTTTCTCTCTTTCGTAGGAGCGCGCGCATCTCAGCCTCTGAGTTTCATTGAATGACTTCGTTCTTGACGAAATCTACTGGTTTGTACGTGAAGTTCGCTACACCATCCCCTTGTTATCTCTCCTTGGGATTTTCGCTTTCTATAAACTTTTTATCTCACCTTCCATCTAATTTTCGATAGGTGTCACAAGCACTTTAAATATTAAGGCAAAACTATTCAACAAACAAACAAAAATTTATGATGGTAGTTCTTACAACCTCAACAAATTTTGAATTTTGGAACTTTTGAAGTATCGCCTGATTTATCCTACTTCTTTTCGTACTTATCAATATTTTTAAAATCTAATGTAATTTTGTTATCATTTCAACAAATGAGTTAGAATATATTTCCATGGCTAGAATGATATAATACTAATTCTTTCTCAGCAACGGTCTGTAATTTTATTTTACAATGAGATTGTTATAAATAACATTTCAGAAATATTATAACCACAGCTATAGTATGTTACTTTAGAATAGACCTGTCAAGGTCTCTCATTCTCATTTCTCCTCCATCGGTTACCATGGTAGCGACTAATTTGTCATCGCCACTGCATTTATTTTCAACACTTGAATTGATGTCTGAATTCCTTTGCGGATGGATGGGCTTTATGTTCTAAAGTCTATGTTAAATATTTATGAATAATTGGAAAAGCTGAAACATATGTTTCATTGTCACACGAGATACATTTGCAATGGATTCCTGCGCACGTCAACATTGCCGGCAACGAGATCGCTGACACTTTGGCAAAAAAAGGCGCTGTTCAACACCCAAATCCTCTAGCCCCTCTGACTTATACAGAGCTGCATTCCACTTATAATAGCAACAAGTGGTCAAATGTTCCTCCTGAGGCTAAACGCCCCGGTGGTTCTCTCTCCCTAAGGAGTAGCAGAAAAGAGCAAACTGCTATTACATGTTTCAGCAGTGGACACCTTAAAACCTTATCTTATCATAATAATAGCAGGGTTTTTCCGATCTGCACTTTGTGCTCTGGATGCCAGGCTTCTCAAGAACATATTCTTCAGTGCCTGGATCTCACAACACAGGATCTTTATGACAATCCACTATTGGTTATTGACTTATCTAAGAGTGAACGTTATCATGGACTTGATCTAGCTTGGCTAGACACGGAGATAAGCAACAACTACAACAACATAAATAACGTGTTTCTTTTTTTTTTTTTTCAAAATGCTAAATTTTTTTAAATGAAAGTATATAAATTATTAAAACATATCCTTTTAAAATATTAATGTAATACCTATGCGTTTACAAATTTATTTAATTTAAAAAGTCCCTATGAGCTGTTTAGTTCCGATAAACAACGGTATAAGAAAATTAAATGTTTTTAATTACGTATTAACAATATTTATAAAATGTTATACAGATTTTAAGCAAATATTTGAATGAAGCGGATTTTAAAAAAATGCCAACGATGATCTTGAAACATTTGAAGTCTGTATATGAAAATAAAACAAAATGGGGGGGGGGTCCATTCTCATCTGTTGTTGCCATAGTTACAGACGGCAGTGGGGGACAGTTAATTTGAAACGCCTATTGTAAAGTAACAGACTATAGTGTTACACTGATTATTGATAAATCATTATAAAGGCAACATATATGCAGCGTACATAAATCATAAATACTATTTTTTCCAATAATAGGAATTCTTCTAAAGTCCTCAAAAACGCATTTTATATCAGTTTACATCTCCAAAGTAAGTAGTTGATTCAGAAAGTGTATTACTGAATGTGAACTTAGTGATTAATTACCATATATATCAATTTATTCAAGAATTTGAACCCGTAGATTCAGCACATACTTCCATTACAATTATATTGTCGAACAGGATCAGTTTTCATGACTGTTAATTCAGTTTATCATCAATCTTTTCCTCGAGAAAATCATAAAGAAAACAACAGATAAGGATTTATAATAGCTTGAAGAGAGAGAAAACTTTAACTAGACAGATACGCGTATAAGTATGTAACGCTCTACATACATAAGCATTCACAATCCTTCTCGAAAATCTATGAATACAACCATTTTTCAAAAATGTCTATAGTAGCGTCTCGATTCAAAAGCGCAGACGATTTTGCTGTCGAACTTGCGAAAGTAATAAAATTGATTTATGAATCGTTTGCTTGTATTTTTATCTTTAACTAAGTTCTGGCTTCCTCGTCTGTTCGTTTTCTATATAAAACTGTTCTTATCAAAAATTTTATTGATAATAATTTAAAAACTTTCTCATTTTCTTGACCCTTCACTAGAATATTCAACGAAACTTCTTATTGTTTAATGTTTGTTATCCTTTTATTGTCATAAATATTTTTTTAACGTTCTAATGAATATTTTTAGTTGTAATATTCATAGATTCTTACTCATTTCTGTGCATCGAATACATTTTTCATTTAATTTGAAATAATTATAAATAACAATTAACACAATTTTTAAATGGATACAAAAATTTTATCTGTTTTGAAAATACTGTTCTTTGTTCCATAATTATTTTAAAGGGGAAAAAATTTCTATAATGTTTCGAAAAATTAATGAATCATCAAACGTAAGATAATAATTTTCAAAGTTATTGAAAACTAAGACTACAAAAATAATTAGATTACATAAAAAAAAAGTATTAATTTAAAAAAAAACAATTATTAATATTTTTAAATGTAAAATTAATTAACTTGAATAACTACTCTCTAGCGCAAAATTAAAAGAATTTGCAAATTATGACTATTTTTACAAAAAGTATTAAACCACAAGTATTAATCATGTTCCCGAAGAGTTACACAAACAATCAGAATCGAATACACGTTAGTGAATGCGTTCGTGTTAGCGAAACTGTGACTGTGAAGGGAATAAATGCGCATGGAAGGGCGTCGACAATTTGTGTGCTCGTAATCCGACACGATATTCGCCGTGTTTTTCGCAAGAGTTTCAATTTTATAACTTATATCATGTAAAATGAGTAGCCACTAATATATAGATGGCGGAATGAAATGGATATTTGTCGATAGATTACTGGCAGACCAATCACAAGCGCAAGGGGCTACTGAGATCAATGTTACACCCAGTGTCGTTTCATTTGTAACAGTTTCATGACCCTGGATACAAATCAAATAGACCAAAACAAGCTCGGCCAAGATCCACAATGATCAATGAGGATAATTATTTGGCACTTTCAGTATTACGACACAGGACTCCAACAGCTTCCCAGCTCTCACATGAGGTGTATGCCGCAACTGGAACCCAAGTGTCGTAATCTGCAGTTGTCTGAAGGCTTCATGAGAGTAGGCCGTATACCAGAAGACCCATTGTTTTCGTCTGTCTCACTGCAACACACAAGAAAGCACATTTAACATGGTACAAATAACACGCGCTTTGGACCAGACTTCTGTGAAGTAATATGATTTTTAAAGATGAGTCTAGATTCAGCTTACCTGTATCTGGTGAAAATCAGGGACACAGCATCATCTCTCCCTTATCAGAGAAAAGGATCATTATGGCAAAGAAATTGTAATGTTTTGGGTAGGCATTATGTCGAACACCCGAACACCCCTGCAATGTTTAGAAAAAGACTCTCTGACTGTTATGAAGTATAAAGAGGAAATAGGGGAATGACTAGAACTCTATGTTCGACTTTTCATTAGAGTAATTAACATATTCAAATTAAAGGAAATTAAAATTAAATGTAATATTATTTCAAGATGTATTGAAATGAAAATTAAAGTACTGTCCTTGTGTGTTTAAAAAAGCAGAACTGAAACATCCCCGCTTTTTTGAAAATATTGCAATACCATAAAGAGAAGAGAAAGCTGAAACTGAAAGTGGATGCAAATTAAGATGTTCTATTTAAATTACTTGAATTTCAGTATCACCGCCCTTGTGCGGGTTAAGCAGCGCCTTCTGAACAGCTGATTTTACTCTTTAAATAAATAAATAAATAAAAGTTTGTAAAGAAACGTAGAAAATAGTCTTTGGTTGTCTTTTGGTAGTAAATGTTTTTTGGAATTCACAATGCCTTGGCGACAACAAAGAATGATATATAATTAAGTTACGGAGTTTGAACGAGGACTAATGGCTACCATTGTAAAGGATATTTATGTGTGCAATAGCAGCTCATAAAGAATACAATGCCAAGGCAGTGATGCATGTTTAAAAGCAGAGCAATCAGAGGAATAGGATGAAGCAGAGCAATCAGAGGAATAGGATGAAGCAGAGCAATCAGACGAATAGGGTGAAGAAGAAATTGAAACGAAAAGGTTGACGTAACCTTTAGGTTAGTGTGGAAGACTCCTTATCCATAGGTCGATGACAGACCGTACAACTTCTCTTCTCGACATATGGCAGAAGTTTGGAGCACTGCTGCTTGTGTGTTTTTGTCCGTTTCCCCAATTTGTCGGCGTTTGCTGCAAGGTGGAAGGCATGCAACAGTTTTTTGTTCGGAATTTCCCTCACAAAAAAGCTGCAGTAGGCAAGTTGGGGTAACCGCGGGCTAGCGGCTGGTGTTGTTTTCAATAAGTCGAGGGTTCAAGTCCTGATGCCTTTTCAGGCCGATTAATGCTTGGTCAATTCCGACCACTACCCTCGACCAGTTCCCAACCAATTCGCGCCTCTACGTATTTATACTTGTTTAGTCCAGGTGTGGCATCATAGGGAAAATTTAGGAAAAGTTCATAACTTTCGCCCAAATCGAGATATCAGGAAGATTCAGTATTTTCGAGAAATATTCATCTTGTCGCCAAAATGGTCGCTAAATTCATCGCCAAATATTAGGTGTTATTGCCTAAGCTTTCCTTTGTTTCCAACTAAATATCGGTAAATGTCATTCCTTCTTTATAAGCTTGACATTGGAGGTAAGTGTCTTCACAGGTTCGTAACGGTATGTATTGTAAAGGAGCGTGAATCATCTTCATCTTTTCATCTGTTGCAGAATAAGCCATCCTGGAATACGAAATCGATTTGCTGAAAGTGAGAAAAAAAGCTAAATAATTATTTCATTGTTTATGATACATACCTAACTCTTTTTTATTAAAAAGTTATTTTGTGATGTTTGTTTTCTGTTGAGACTTAAACTTGGTGAAAATGTGACACAGCTATACCATTCAATAAATTTGTAGCGTACACAGCCAACGCCATATTACCATGATGATTGTAGTATCTCACTCTTTCAGCATTTCTTTTATTGCCCGAAAAGATCGATGTTTTGCTCTGTTACCACTTCCTTTATTGATAAATTCTCCTCACAACTTCTTACTGTAACAGATAACGCAATTCTAAAATTATATGCTTTAAAATGGGCATCTCTTAGTTGTGATTTTCCACGTGCTCGAAGTCTTGACCAACAAGACAAAATCTGATTGCAAGCTCTACAGGCGCTCAATGTAAACTTGGAAAAATGAGTGACCCCTAGCGACTAAATGTGTTACCGGAACACGTGATAAACAGGGATTGATGTAGCTGGAGTACAATATTTATTTCCTCTCTCTGAATTATTCATTCTGAGAAAGGTCCCTCGTTAAGCAAGTCATTTATTTTACAATTTGCTTTTGCCGCAATGCGAATTTCGTTATGAAAGGGGCTCGTGAAGTGAGTTTCTCTGTATTTCTTTAGAACAACCTTACTAGTGGTGTAGTGTTTCAGAATAATTCAAAATAAATTAGTTGATTTGTTAAATAGTAGAAGAAGAAAATCTATTTAAGGCAAATATTTATAAAGATTTTACATCATTTCCTTCGCAATCTCAAATAGGACCCTTCAAATTCCATTGTTTTACCATTACAAGAAGTGAAAATAAAAACAAATAAATAAATAATAAAGAAAGGTGTTTTTACGAATTCCTGTCTCGTTCGCAGCCACTACTTCGAGTAATCTACTCTTAGTTGGCGTGCTTGTGGCGCACTTTTGGCGAGAGACAAAACAATTCAGAAGGTTAGAATGAACGCTGATATATCTCCAATAATTCCGCATGTAGCATTGATTTTTGTTTGTATAAATAATATTTCAACATTTGGAGTTATGTGCAGAATTCTCAAATAATGCTTACCTTTTTTTTATCATGTTTAAACGATACAAATTAATTAATTAGAAATTGTGTGAGTGAGTGAGTGAGTGAGTGAGTGAGTGAGTG
>BMAW01103418.1:134954-187283 GCA_019974015.1 Nephila pilipes
AGAGTTCCAATTGTAAGTCCCAAAAAGAGTTCAAGTACCAATAAAACAAAAGAAATATTTTTGTCTCTAAAACAAATCGTACTATGTTCTCTATAAATCATTTCGCAGATGAAAAAATTTTTAAAATATTCAAATTCTAAAAAATGAACATTTTCTCTGCATCATCCAACTACAGAGAACTTTTTCCGGTTTTTATTAGTCGGGGAAAATAAATTACTTTAAAAAAAGTACTCGCATGGGCGCGTGAGTGTGTATGTAATGAACACTTGTTATCTCTTTCTTTTTAATTTTAAAGCCAAACCATATTCATTCCGATCAATCTGTTCACATTTAAATTAGTTCACCTTTAACTCTAGGTTAGGGTATTCACGAACAATCAATGCATAAATCAAATGGCTGTCAAAACGAAAAATTCGCGTTTGCTAGCCATTTGTTTTTTTCTGCTGTTGCTACATCTCTAAGAGCAGCTTTGTGCTATGGTTATTTGTATTATTTCTATGTATAATTTCTCATAATTTCATGTTTATATTCACAATGACAATATCTATATGTAAAGTGAAAATATCCAAATATTATATGTACAATGACAATATCTAAGCGAATTAACTAATTAAATTACATGATTTCTACCTTCAAAGGATAAAATGTTTATAGAAATCGACATTCTCCTACATATACGTATAATTATTAAGAACTTTATTTTGTATCATATATATTTTAAATTTATTTAAGTACAGCTTATGAAATCTTTAGCCACAAAGCTTTCATTTAAGATGGGAAATGTATATTAGTATGCTGTTTTCGATTTTTCCTTGAGATAAGAAGGTGAATGTCTGTTTTTAAAGTAATTATACTCCTTTCTAACATTATTAATAAGATATGTTTATATTTATCATATAAGATATATTTATTATATTTTAGAATATAATTTAAAAGTAATTATTTTAAGCTTTTTTTTTCCTTCAAGCATTCTTGCATGTTATTTTTTGGATATGACTTATTATCAGCCACTCTTATTTGGCTTTTACGCTTATCGGTATCCATCAATTTCATTCTAAAGTAATCGCTATGTGAGATGTTTAGGATGCTAAAAACATTTTTAACTTGCATCTCAGTCCAAAAACCTAAAACAGCACAATTAAGTAACTTCAAATCTTTGCTTTGTTTCTCAGGCAATACTAATTTTTTTAAAATAATAACTTCATGTCTTTAATTTTGTGTTTCCTATGTTTATAGTCCATTATGAGTCATAATTCCAAAAATATAACTATTGTTAAAAATTTTGATTTTAGATTATGGTTAATATGCAATATTAGAAAGTACTGTTTTATTCCTGTTTATTTTATATATATTTCATTGTACTAATGTTACTATATATATTTATGTGTTTATATATATGTTATATAACACATCGATCAATAACTCCCGAGTCTTACATTGAAAACAACATTTTTTTTTTATTCATCAACATAACACCTTTTGTTAATCACCTTTTAGGGTGATACAATCGTTCCAACGCTTTTCCAAATCTTTTTTCTTCTTTTTTTTTTTCGCAAGAAATCTTTTTTGTTGCGAGTAAATAGCGATAAACAGCTTTCTAAATCATCGACTCGTTGCTGTTTTTGTTCCATCGAAAGCAATCGCGGCACCCACTTGGAAAAAACCTTTTTCACTTCACTTCAAAAAACCTTTTTCCTGGTCCGATCGACTTAAAATTTTGACACGTTTCAAGCAAAGGTTAGTACTCTAGAAAGACCTGGTTACTGGTTTACTACGAGCGCCATCTCTGGGTTAGTCTCGGGAGTTATTGATCGATGTGTTATATATATAGTTATATAGGGGATACGCTTGCAGTAGCATCACCTGTCATGACACTTTACCAATATGAGGTCATAATTTCTCATTCGTAAGTAAATAAAGCTAGGGAGACGTGGCTTGGTACACCTATATGGTGATTCTAATGCTCGTGCGTATGTTTTACTGCTTATAAAATTAATATATTTCGAATATGATTTGTAAATTCTCTTATAACATTAGGACACGACCATTAAACATTCACTTTTAAGAAATATTTCTAATTCAGACGAGCCTCTCTAAGTGGATACTTTTCGGACTGGATAAATAATTTCTACTTCTGAGGCTGAATTAACTATCCGATTTTGATAATGGTGGATCTTTCATCCAGACAGACCTAAATATCTCAAAGCCATCAACTCGGATGGGGAAACCTGGAATTAAATACATATATTATTACAAATATTTTTATTTGCATATATTTTTACATAAATAATATTAATATATATCTTTTAGTTCAATCTTAAAATTCAAAATATTCCAAATAGCATATTAAAATCTGAATTTTAATCGCTTGAAGCGAAAAGTAAGTAAAGAAATATTAAGTGTACATGAATCCTTTGTTCCATTAAGGAGCACAATGTACCCTGTGTTTGAAGATTTAGGAGACAATACTTATATAAATATTGTTAGATAATTTGATAATTATTTATCAGTACCTATTAAACTGCATTTTCTTAGTAGAAAAATCAAGGAAAGTATTAAACTATCAGCTTTTCTGATATCTACTTAAAGAGTACCAAATAAATCTTTTATATTTCTATTTGTAAAAAAATTCATTCTGAATATAAGCCTTGGTCTTCATGGTCTCCAATATATGAAATATAACAAAAAAATGACTCACCAAGAAGGAGTTGTCCGATTGAGACAAAAATTGAGGCATTCTTGATTGGAGATAAATCTGCTGGCCAAGAAAGTGTTTGACAAGCTGTAAGACAGTTCATAGCAACACGTAACGTATGTAGTCTGGCATTATCTTGCTGAAATATATGGCCAAGATATTGCAAAAGGAACGGTAGCAAAACAGGTCTCAGAATTTCGTCAACGTACAGCTGTGCTGTAAGTGTGCCTCTAGTGAAGACCAAAGGGGTTCGGCTATCAAGAGAAATGGCACCCCAAACCCTAACTGCTTGTTGATGGCCTGTGTGGCGTGCAATAGTAAAAGCAGGATCGACACGCTGCCCTGGGCGTCTCCATACATGTTTTCAATTACCATCAGGACACAGTAGGAAGCGGGATTCGTCGCTGAACACTATACGTCCCCAGTCAACGTCATTCCAACCCGATCGAGCCAAGTACCACTGCAATCTGGCTCGACAGTGTGCAGGCGTAAATCACATGTGGCGTAGCGTTCGATACGAGAGTAGATTTTGCTCTATCAGCCGTCTTTGAATGGACATGGCGGGCAGTCGTGTGCGGGTTGCTCGTCTGTTGGTTGATAACGATGAATCAGGAGCTGTGACCGCTGATCTGACAATCACTCTATCCTCCCGATCTGATGTGGCCCTCGGTCAACCCTCACGATCATGGCGCTGAAATCTGCCCCTGTCCACCCAATCTTGCCAGAATCTTCTAATCGCCACATCGCTTCGATTCATATGACGAGCAATTCTCCGATTTGCCCAAACCGCCACTTTCAATTCAATGATACGACTTTTTTCAAACTCTGACAGTTGCTCGAAATAAGCTTGAATCCTTTTTCAATCCTTGAAAGTTATCCTAATTTGAAATGCCACAGAGAATTTTACCATCCGATTGAGAATTGCTTCTTATATACACTTGGAGAGTGCGCAGTTCCGATGCGCTGTAGCTTCCGTTATTCATTTATTGGACTCCAAAATGTAATCATATAACATACATGTTTGTTAGAAATGCCTTTGCATACGAAATTTCATTACAATCGGGCAACTCCTTCTTGGTGCGTCGTTTTTTTTTTTATTATTTATTTATTTATTTATTTATTATAGAGTATATAAGCAATAATAATAATAACAACAACTCCAAAGTATGAATCTGCTACATGAAGCCCATTTTGTTACTCAGATTTAGGCCATGTAGGTTTGGCCATTAATAAGACTTTTTTATTTTTAATTTAGGGACCATTGTTCTCATTATGTTTACTTTGAAAATTAAATATCTTTTGATTTTCTGAAGATAGTTTATTGAGTCATATAATTCTGCTGAGAGAGAATAGATGTTCTTATATATTTTGTGATTGCTCTGAGTAAATATTCCAATCACATCTTTTGCGCATGATATATTCAATATACGATGCTTCATTACCCCTCGGAAAAATCATAATTTATAAACTTATTATTTACTTAGATTTCTTTATTCATAAAATTATATAAGGTTTATTTTCAGTGGATTACTACAGTTTTAATAACATAATCCTAAGTAAAACTAACTTTTGAAAAAAAATTAATTTCACGCTTTTGTACATTTCTACAACTTTTACAATGAAAAAGCTAATAATAGGATGCATATTTTTTTTTTTTTCTTATTTAGAAACTTTTACAATTTTTTTAAGAAATTGTTCGTCAAACAACATGACTCCAATTAAGACTTCTGGAAGAACATTATATTTTTATTTATATAAATGAACCAAATTAGTAGGCGAATATTTTAAATTCACTTAAGATAAATTTCGGTGTAAATCGAATGAACTAATATATTACTTTAACAAGATACATATTACTGATTCTAATGATGTTATTTATCCTATGTACTGTTTAAATTGTTGAATTCCCTTTTTGTTAAGTATTTTAATCCACGTAAATTATTATTTCATAAAACCTATTCTGCATTACTATATGAATTTGATAAGGTAAATATTTTATTGTAATCTATTTTTAAGGGTTTTCATTAAAAAGGAAATATTAGTTATCAAATCAAGTAATAAGTAGTTTTATAAATGTATTTATGCAGTTTTCTATTCAACATAGTTGTCAAGAAACAAGCTAAACTCCTTTTACCATTTCTAAAAGTCTAATTTTTTTTCTTTCCAAAACTTTTAAGATCACTGAAGCCGAAAATAATTTTCCGAATATAATTTCCAAAATTTTACAAATGATGTAATAAAATCTGCGTAAGTATCGTGTTCTATTTTTCTTAGTGTTTGGGTAGACTCCTTTATTTTAAACGGGATTTAGACAAATGAGCTAGAGATTCTGACGAAAACCACAAAAGAATTGGTATTACAGTCATCAGTTTTTCAAATCATACCATTTGAGATTTTTTAACTCCATCTCCACTGTGGCCACTATGTTCTTCTGACACCCCACTTTCCCTTTAATTTATTAAAGTGTTCATCAGGTTTGCCTGTTTGTTAATTTTACGTTAATTGAAATGTAGCAAGATTCATATCAACATTTTCTCACTTTTTATTTGAATATGGCAGGATATAAATATGTGAATGTTCTTCTAGATTACCATAGAAAACTTAAATTCTGATTGTTATGAAAAGTTTGTGTTAGATTTCTTTTTTTTTTTTTTCTCTCAAGATTGAGGAACATAGTTCTAGTTTCCTATTTCCATTATAACGCGGTTTCTCCTTTCTTTTTTTTTTAAATCTAGAAAAGTTCGAATATGAATATGAGTATTCATCTACGAAATCATATTCAAAAATTCACGCACAATTAATAAATCGTCTAAAAGTTTCCAAATAACCAAGTCAATAACAAATTGTGTGCAAGAAGATATTTGATTTTCTTAAGGGGGATAACTTAGAGAAAGAGAAAGTTATAGAATAAAAATTTTTGTAGTTAAATATCAGTTATCATCCTGGTTGTTGTTAAAAATCAGTTATCATGTGATAACAAAATGTAACACAGTTCATTAAAATCTGGCAATGAAATTTTCCGAGTCTGATTGTTAATTAGTTTTTGATATCTGGCAATAGGGAATTGAAGTTAAATGTTTATGTTTACGACACAGTGATCAATACTAAATGCCCTCTTATTTTCGGTTGATTCTTAGTCAGATATTTCATTAGTGAGAATATTTTTGAAAAAGAAGTCGACTTTACCTCAAAAAACTGTTTTACGTATTTTTACTTGTAATTTTTTCCATTAGTTAAATTGTATTTTCGGATATCGAGGTAAATTGATTTTAGAGTATACGTTTAAGTTGCTAAAAATGAAGAAAAAATCAGACTATTGTATGAAAAGAAAACTGTTTTCGGTTATTTATTAGGGTAATTATAATTTGTGATTATTGTCGAAAGTTTTCAATGCACAATCACCTAATTTTCTAACAATGTTTAAGGCAATTAAGCGCCTTGTTCTGTCAGGTCTAAAACCTCATACTTGTAAGTTATGTAATGACTGCTATGTTTGTCATGCATGCATGCGTGAAAGGAATCAAATTCGACAATGCTGCTATGGTGTGAGTGAAGATGAACTCGAAATTCTTCATGAAGAGTTGAGGAAAAATTTTAATCTTCTTTATCCAAATCGACAAGATAGAATTAGAAATGAATCTGATGAAGATATATCCCAATGTAAAAGTAATGGGAATTCATCCCAAAGCTGCTCTGTGAAATCAGATGTTTGGAACTCACTTCAATGTAGAATATGTGGTAAAGTTTTTAAAACTGAATTTACTCTAACCAGACATTTTAATGCACATGTCAAAGCTGGAGAAAAATACAAATGCAAAACTTGTGAAAAATGCTTTGCAAATGGTCAAGACTTGAGCAAACATAACAAAATACATAAAACAGTTGAAAACAAATCTCGTGTTTGTATGTATTGTGAGAAAGCATTTTCATCTTATTATTATCTTAAAATACATATTAGGCGACATACAGGTGAAAGACCTTTTGTGTGCGAATACTGTAACAGTGGCTTTACAACAAAGGGTATACTAAAAATACATTATCGAACTCATGAAATGCAACGCGATGTTGTTAAAAATCTCAATAAAAATCTTCCATTTGATTCTGATGGTGAAATTTCTGATCAACAGGAGTGTGTCCCAAATATTTATGAACAAATTTCATACAAAGATTTTATGAATGGAGAATTGGATAGCGAAACTTCAAATGATGAGATTCTAAATCTGAGTATACAAAAAAGTAATAACCTTTTTTTGGATGGTAATTTCAGCGATATCGGGTCTGAAAGTATAATTGTAAATCATCGAGAGTATGGTAAACATTTTGATTTAAATGAATGCTCCTCTGATGAAGAACCCATTATAGCCGAAAAAGATGAACATTATAAATCTCCTTTCGTAATCAAATTGAAATCTGTATCATGAAAACGTAATTTCTTTGATAGGATCATTTTAATTAAGGTGGCTTGGAATTAACTATGAACTTGAGTTATTCACTTTAAATTAAAATTGTCAGTGGCAAGGTATATTACTATATCTTAAAATATAACAACAATTAAAAATGAAATTTGATTGGTATTGTATATTATTAAATTTGTATTTTATATTTTAGTCAGTGATTCAGAACTGAAGACAGCAATATTTATTTTTTATTAAAGAAATAAATTATCGCAAATATATTTTTCACGTTGCACTTTTTAGAGATTAAATTATAAAACTAGATTTTTCTTCAAAAAATTACATTTCAATAAACTACTGTAAAAGAAGTTATCTTTATTTAATATTTTAGTTTAAAAAATTTATTAATAAATATTAAAAATGAAATAATTTTATTCTTAATTCTCATTATTATTATTTTTTAAGGGCAACCTTATCAGCCATCCATCATGAAAGGATAATTTCATTACCTTAATCAGTGATGGTGTTTCATATTTTTTAATGTGTGATAGAAGTATATAAACATATATTTTATTTTTATTTTGAAAGTTTTAAGTCACTGTTTTGCTATAAAAATGTATATTTTGTATTGAAGTTTTTCAAAAAAAAAATATCCACTTGCTTGTTATATCCGCCTATGCATTAACAATGTTAAAGAAACTGCTTTTTTTACTTATAAAAAATCGGAAAATTCATTTTGTGTTGCCTTCATAGGAACTATGATAATGTTCTAATACTTATATTACTTGTACCTGGAAAGATATTTTTGTATGAAATATAAGTATTTTCAAAATGCTATAGAAACCTGTATAGTTATGTAGATTTATAGAATGGCCCATTTCTTAAATTAATTAGATTTTTTTTATTTTATTTGGAAGATAGGACACACTCACATTGGAAACTGATAAAATAAAACATTTTTCTGAAATATTTTTCAAATATACTAGTGCCTTTTAAACAATTTACCTTAAGTGAACAAATTCTTTGCAATATCTCATATATTCAATGAAAAAAAAATTGAGTTAGTAGATGTCACAAATAAAAAAAAAAAAAAATTACTTATATTGAACCCCAATTCTTCTACACAATGTAAATACCATTCTCTGAGTGAGTATTGATCTCTGTCCATTTGTTTCTGCTACTGACAAATCATACATGTAAATAAATTAGAATGATTATTCTGAATATGAAGATTGAGTTAGAGAAACTTGCACTTATTTTTATTGCTGCTTTCATTCTGCTCTATTTTAGTTCATTTAGTGATCTCAGATTTGTTTAATACATTTGATTCATTTAAATATGTAAGAACTAAAGTTAAAACCTCTTCTCTAGTTTTAATGCATAATCTTGTATTCACGTGCAATACTGAGAAGAGATAGGATAAATTAAATTTAAGCTTTGAAGAGATGTTTTTGCCCTTCTCTTATTGTAGCGAATACAGGTTTAAGTTCAAATACATGAGGTCTGTATTTAGTTATAATCATTAGTTTTCTTAAATAGGTGTAGCTTAAATTTATTTTTCCACAAACTATTAGTAAAAGTAACTACTTATTAGTTTCTCTTTTAATAAACTTTCTTTTGTTGTATCTATGGAAGCTGAGATTTTATACCCTACTTGCTTGCCAACTTTGGTTTGGAGCATTCCTTTAGGTCCTTGGTCTACTTACAACCAAATATGCATTGTAATTTTGAACCACAGTCAGATAATGAAATCAATACTAATATATGGCTCTCCTCTTTCCACATCATGTCAATGACCTCCTTTTTGTGGATTGAGTGACAATTAGGGTTTATAGCACAAAGCCAAATCTGATTAAGCTGTGAAATTGTAATCTAGACAAAAAGAAAGGTTGATAAAGAGGAGGGTTGCATTATTGAATTAGAACATGAACATACAGCTTGACTGAATCATTGCTGCTACAAATTGAGAGTTTGTAGTGTAGTTTGCTTAATTGAAAAAAAAAAAAAAAACTATACAGCTTTTAGTTCATTTTAATGCATTTAATCCTAGAAGCATCCAAACTATATGATCCTTGGAATGTGTCAGTATTTGTATCATAACTGAATAGTGATAATCCAATCCCAAAATATTTAGAGAGCTTTATTTATATAATATATTATCTTTTTTACAACATACAATTATAATATACTTGATAGATATTTTCTTAAATTTATTGACAAATATTGGTGTTAAATTATTTGTATCTTTCTAACAAATGCAATGAAAACTGTGTCAAGTACATATTTAAGTAGGGAGTTGTGCCTTAAAGGTTGTAGGATGACAGCATAATCTGTAGATTCATCTATATTATATTAAATGTAATAATAAATTGCTGAAAGTGATTTTGAGAGTTACTGATAGGAGAAATAAATTTCTGTTTCCTAGTTTCATTTTTTAATCAAACTAGAATCATTTATAAAATATGGCCTTTTATTATAAGACTTATAATAAAATCCATTTACAAATATTATTGGTATTATCACATTCATATTATTCATTCCTTTTATTTAAAATATTACAACGAAAATTAAATATTAAAGTGTAATGTATGAAAATGAGATTCATGTTTTATTGAATGATTATGTTCATCATTTTTTACTTAACAGTTAATTTAATATCCATTCTTTAACAATATTTTAATAATTGATAAATGTGTTTAGAATAAAACGGATGACATGTTCAAATTAGCTTTATGGACAAATATCAGTCTTTTAACAGATATCTTGGTCATTCCTAGAATAAATATAAGCAATAGAGATAATGAGCAATACGTATACACACCATGTGTAGACTTTGAAATTCAGATCTAATTAATGTGTCATCCCCACCATTATAGTTCATGAGCGAGGGAATCAGGATATTTGGGCAGTAGAGGTTCAAATGTTATTTTTATTATACTTATATATATGAATGAAATAATCAATAAATGTTAAACTGAATACATACAAATAATATATGTGAATAATACTTCCAAATGAATCTTCAAATTCTTCATTTCGAAAAAATTATTCATAATGTAAATTTTTGTTTTTTTGGCACAAATTATGTTAAATATATTGTCTCTTTGATTTATTAAATTTTTATGGGTATTTATTTTTTTAAAAAAATGTATGTTCAACATGTGAATAAAAATGTGTGAATTTTCAAGAGAAAATATATTGTGTTTATGATGTCTGATTTTAATTATTTTAAGTTTTATTGTTGGACCAAAAAACTTATAATTATGTAAATTTGTTATATTAATCTATATAACAAATGCAAATTGTGTTACATTTGTATGCACACGGTACTAGTTTCAAGTAAAAATTTGAGTTAGTCCAGTCTTTTCTTCAAATATGTTAAATTATATGCAATCTTAATCTTATCAGTACTCTATTTTTGGAGGTATTGACTATATATAAATAATTAATTTACTATCGAAAATAAAAACATACATATTATATATTCATTACTTTATATTTATACTTTTTCTTCAAATTATTAAATTAATTTGGACTACTGAAATAAATAAAAGGCAACATACTCCCACAGACTTTAAAAATTTGTTATAAAGGAAAATTTGTCAGAAAGAAATGCAATTTTTATTTAGAAAAAATCATTACCAAAAAGGAATATTCTATTTATTAAAATCAGCACTTATACAAAAAAAAAAAAAAAAATATTCTGAAAAAAACCAGGCAAAACATACTAATTGTTTGTTTGAACTATTTTTGAGAAATAAAAATTATCCATATGCTTCTGCAGAAATCATTCCTGGAAGTGTTATACTGTGGCATACTTTTTGGGTCTTAACTATCAACCCCATGCTTTGTGGGTTAATTACTCATATTAATTACAATATGTTTGGGTCCTTATAATTTGCAAGTAGAAATTAGTTTTTAAATAAAAAGTTCTATTACATAAACGAAACTCATTTTCTTGCATATGTTTCATTTGTTCACAAAAAATCTACCCTTTTAAAAAATATATCCTTTTGATCAACTTCTGCACCAGTTTACTTTCAGGCTTAAATAAATCTTGCGTAAAATTAGCAAAGACTAGATCATATTCAATTTTAAACAAAGCCTAAATGTTTCTCTCTATGTGATATCTGCCATCAAAGCTTATACAAATATAAATCCAGGATATAATTATAAGTATTACATATCAAGCATGTATTTCAGTTCCATGAAATACTTTTTTCCTGTTGTTCCTTTTTTAATAATTTCACAGTTCTGCTATAGGATTTCATTGAAGGCAATTTTCAACAATATTTTAAGTGATATTTCTTCAAATCCTATTATAGCTTTCAACGATCCTGCATCCTTTTAATTTATCTAGCAGATTTAAATCTTCTAGATAAAATTATCCAGAAGATTTTTTTTTTTTTTTTACTAAGACTATTTTTCAAACTTCCATTATTTATATGAAATAACAATGAAAAGAAATTTTTATTCTACAACATTATTTCATGAAAATTGAATATTAAAAGAAATTTATCATATTCTCAATATTTAGGAATTGTTCTTGTTAGCATATTAGTAACATCAAGATATTTTAAACTTTTTTTTTTTCGTATTGTAGAATTTTACATACTGTTTGATTTCATTTCAAAAGAAAACATTTTATACAAACCTTATGTAAAATGATAGCTTCAAATGAACAAAATTGTTATGAAAAATCAAATTTAATTTTTTTTTTCTAATTTCATGGCATTTTCAAATGTCAATAACAAAGCTGGATGGGATAGAAAATACAAAATATACAGTGCAATTTATTACATATTTACAAGTATATACAAAATAATTTATAATACTTAAAGATTAAAATAATCTTTTAACCTAGAGAAGGAAAGGGGGGGAGTATTTTCAGTATATAAATTAGAATGCTAATTTCATACATATTAAAAAATATGTATTTTATAAAAATATTTTATAACTTATTTTTTAAGCTAAATTTGATTTATTACCATTCATCTATATGTATATTTCACAAAATTAATTTATGTTTTTATAATGATATGACAATATCAGAAAATATAGTTCTCTCCTTATTCTGAGTGCCAATTTCTGCCATGATGTCTGAAACCAGCTGAAAAATAATTTTAAAAATTTAATTAAATAAAAATTTTACATGAAAACATGTTGAATTATTTTATATATTACATGTAAATGTAAAACTTCAATTTTATTCATTTGAATTTTCTTAATAACTAAAAAAAAATTGTAATAACTCTCCATTATTAAAATATTTTTACCAAGATTACAATACAATTTTGATTATTAAAATTTCAACATCGTAATAAATTAGTAACACAATAGAAAGGAACTGAAATTAAAGAGTATGTTTCAAGTTAACAAAAATTCTGTTTTGTCAATGACAAAAATAGTATTGGCTTCAGCAATAAAGCGCTAAAATCTAATTAGAAAATTAATGCATTGTTCTTAAAACACAAGTGCGTAAAATGACATGTATTTTTCTTGAAAGTCGTAATTTTTGTAATAAACATAAATCAGATTTTTACAAAATGCATTAGATTCTACTGTAAAATTATAAAGAATGAAACATATACATAAAAACACACATATATAGAAAGAGATTGTATGTTTAAGAACTTATAATAAAATAATTGTCTTCTAAATTTAGATTTCTAAACATTTTACAAAAAAAATTGTGAAGACTCTTGAAAATATGTTTCTAAGTAACAAAATTTATCACTTTTTAAAATCTTAAAAAAGAAAAACATATATGAAGAAGAGGAAAAGCAAATAATGCTGAATTGTTATCTTGGAGTAATTGCATTCTAAAGCATATTGGGGTTCTGAAAAGAGGAACAATGACAGTGGAACAGAAAAATGTATCTCATTGCATTTGCAAAAATACATAATTTTTGGATGAAATATGTTTTATAATTCTAATTTTTTAAATATTTAAATGAAATGATCATTTTTATTACAAAAATTATTTTTTTCTTACTTGCTTAGCTTCATTCTTGCTGACATCACCTCTTACTAGAATTAATGTAACTAATTGTTCAAGAGTAACATCAGGATAATGTCTAATCACACCCTAGATAAACAAGACAACAAAAATTTATAATTGTATTGGAATACATTAAACTCTTTAGAAAAATTAAAATTTGACATCTACATTGTATCAAATTTTTAAAAATTCAAACAGTTGATTATTTGAATGTGTTTTATTACCTATTTACCTAACAAAATTGTTTAATTTTTTAAAAATGTTTTACTCATTTTAATCACAATTTTAATGGTGACTTTTTACACAACAGTATAAAATATTTTGATACATAGTTCTAATAATTTTAAAATACTTTACTAATCTTTCAAAAAAGAAAGCTAAAAAATAAAGTCTCAATAATAACAATCTGATTTTTAAATATATTTATTCTGTAAATCAACAGATCGCGAAGCGTTTAATATTGAACAACAATCCTATTTTTATTGATGGGGATTGCATAAATAATAAAAAGAAATTCCATTCAAAATAAATAAAATTATTAATATATACTAATTGCCATAAAAATTTGCACACCAAGAATAAGTTGCCAAAATAAAATGAAATTTTACATACATAAGTATAATCTTGATGTAAGTGATTACAAAATCAAAGCAAATGATCATTTATTGTATGAAAAATTACAAATGAAAGGATGTTTTAGCATCCTATAGGGTCACCTCTAGCATGATATGATATGGAAGGGTATTGGGGCATACAAGTCCTGTACGATGTCCTGCAACATGTCTTTCCACTCTTGCTGTAAACGTGCCTTTAAATTGACCAATTCGTAGGCTGTCCTAAATTATCCTAGATATGCTCAATAAGTGACAAATCTGGGGGGGGTGAACCGGCCAGGGAAGGGTGGAAATAAAACGGAGGCAGGCAGTCCTGTGAAACCTTAGCCTGTATGTGCGAGAGGATTGTCCCATTGAAAACTGTATCCTGGGAGCTCTAACATGAGTGGCCACACATGTGGCTGAAGAATGTCACAAACATACCTCTGACTTGTCATCGTTCCTTGGATCAATATTGGGTTGACCGTGTGTCGTATGCAATGGCACCCCATACCATCACACCAATAGCAGTGTGCCGCTGTAAAGTAAAGGCAGGATTGAGATGTCCAGGGCCTCCACACATGTACTAAATTGTCATCACTGCCTAAATTGAATCAGGATTTGTTGCTAAAGATTACCCCCATTCCATTCAATTGCAGTCCAATCCCTTCAGGTGTGACACCACTCCAAACAGAGGTGACGGTGAGTGGGTGTCAATGGCAGTACACGTAATAGGTGTCACGATTGCAAATGTCCTTTAGCCAGATGCCTTGCAATGTTACGAACCGACACAGAAGTCCATAGTGAATGGGCTGCCAGTGTATTGATGGTAGACAATGAGACAGTTGGTGCTATGTATGTGTGTTGTATGATGTGAATGGTCTTCTTGACCATTGGTCTGTCAAGGATGTCCTGAGCCTGGTCGCTGTGTAATAGACCCCTCTCCATGTAACACTGGTTCCAACAACTCATCACAATAAATTCAGAATGGCCCAGATGGTGAGCTACTTGCTGAACTAACCACCCAGTTTCCATCATTCCCCTCTTTCACTCTGATAGCTGCTCATATTGTCTTCGATAACGGTGTAATGGCATCTAGTTAAAAAGCATCCCTCTGCAACAGATTAAATACACACAAACAAGCTCTATTTTGCCTGTTTTATAATCGAAGGAGAACAAAGTTCAACACCCTCAGGTGGCATTATGCTATGAGCAATCATGCTGCATTTCTAAATCATTTATATATCTGCCTGAAATGTATCTTCATGTCAAGTTTTGTAACAATCCCACAATTCTTCTTGGTGTGTAACTTTTTATGGCAAAGAGTGTAAATTACAGATTATTTTAAGAAAACTATGTCTTCCTCATATTCAGCCATATGAATGTAATACTGGAAATTGCTAAGTTGCAGTATCAAAATTTTAACACTTCCAAATTATTTAATATGAAAATAAAATTTTAAGGAAATCTGTTCCGAAAGTTTGTTAAAAGAAAATACATTTTTGTAGTAATCACCTATGAAAATAATAATAATTGACACTTACAGAAATTTCCAAAGAAAGCATGCTGACATCTTTTAATTTAATGACTTCAGCAATTAAAGGGACAGCTTCAAAAGGTGATGTTTTCTACAATAAAAATAATGTGCTTCTGAAGATAAAGGCTTACAGCATTATTTTTTAATAAGCACTTCTCTAATCATCTTTCTGATATAAATTTAACTTCTAAATATCAAAATCTAATCCAGAACATAATACAAAAATTACATTCAAAAGAAATCTAAGACTATTTATAAATTAAAAAATACAGATAATAAAAATATCCAATGTATTTCAAAAATAAAAGGTTTTCTTACACAATGTATTGTTTTGACCTTATAAGATGAATTTTAATTATTAGATTATTTAGAGATTTTAGAAAAGAAAATCAGTACACATCTTTAGTATATAGAGTTAAATGCTACAATCTTTGAAGGTAACAGAAAAATAAATGAGACATGAAAAGAAAACTTGCAAAAGTAAACAATTACTTATTTTAAAATTTAAAATGAATTTAAAAAAAAGAGCATTTTTTTTATGAAGACTTTCATTGTATCATTTGTCAGAGAAGATAAATGCCTATATATGTGTGCATGTTTTAACCAAGGAAAAATTAAAATTCAAATCTATTCAATTATCAGTACTTAATTTCCACACTTAAACGGTAACATATGTCTTTGTGCATGTGTAATTTAAAAAAATTCTTCAAATCAATCAATTACTTACTGATGTTTGAATTGGACTATACTTCTTCAGGATATTTTCTAATGTTATTTTACTATCATAATAGGACCTCTTTTTAACAATTGAATTGAGCTGTAATACAATAAAATTGGAAATTAGTTGTTTATCAAAACTAAGATACTTGGATGATTTGGTATGCATGCACATGTGCAGATTTTTATACTATAGAAAATATTAAAGTATATAAGAAAATTCAGACTATCGGTTATAATATCAAATATCAAACACGTAAAAAATTGAATCATCATTTTTTTAAATAAATTTTATGAAGTAAAAAATAAATAAAATTATCTAACTCTTTAAAATTATTGGATGCATTTTATTACTGTTCTATATATAACTTGGAATTTAGCTTAGACAGACCATTTTTAACATAATTATCCGTCTTATTATTTTCAATAAGGTACCAATTATTAAAATTCATAAAAAAAATTAATGACATGTGTTTCAATATAAACATTCCTAAATATTCTGAAAACCTTTTTTGAAAAACTAACAATTAAAAAGTCTTTAAATTTAATTTCTTAAACAAAATCATTCACAGTTCCATAAAAATTAAAATTCCTGCTTTTTTAAAAATGTATTTTAGCTGCAAAAGTACTATAAAGGAACATTGTGCATTGAGAATATACATCACATATTTCCTCAACTATAACAATTTTTTATTACTTGCAGAACTTAAATATACTCACATTTATACCAAAATTAATTTCTTAAATGCTATCCCACTCATCCTCATGAATATTTTTAAGCTCCCCCAATACATTAGAGAATTTTCAATTCTTTAAAAATAAGGAATAACTATCGATCAAATTGTACTCACTAATTTCAGTGAATCACATGGAACAATATCACTCAAAAAATTTACATAACTATGAAACCAACCACATTATAACAAAAATTGATTTTTAACAGTCAAAATAAACTATAACATCTATAAAACTATAAAAAATTCTTAACTATTTCTGAATATTGAGCTGTTTAGACAATACTAATTATACTACTTTCATATCAATAAGTCAGTGATTGTCAATTTTTTTAATTGAAAAAAATTAGAAAAGGAAGAGAATAAATTCGATCATAAACTAAGTCACAATCCGCCTAATAAGTTCAAAAAATAAAATAAAATTTTTTTATCTTAACATTACTCTCTTATTGAAAGGTGCTCTTTGAAAAAGTTGTTGAAGAATGTTTCCTTCTTCACACATCTTTTCTGCAGCTAGCTTGCGTTCTTCGTAACTTTTAAAAGTCATTCTCCTAAAAGAATTTTTTTTTAAAAATTACAAATACTTAAAAGAAATTTCAATCAAAAATATACAAATAATATTATTTAAACTAATTTAGAATGTATTTTTGAAACTGCAAATAATATTTAGTATTGAATAAATATTTTTCAAAATTTAGTGAAATTTTTTCTCCAAAAATCATCAATAATTTAGAGATAATCTTTTCCTTCAATTATTTCAAAATTTAATGTATCAAATGGAAAATTCGAAATATATTACAGTTTCTGGTGATATTTATTCTAATATTAAAAACAAATATTAAATACACCATGATTTCTATATACAACACTTCTTTGGATGCTTCCACCATTAATAAATTAAACTTCAAACTAATGTTATCTTAAAAGATGTTATACAAGTCAACAGAAATAAAGGTACATTTCTTACATTTTAAAAAAAAATATTTTTAAATATATTTAACACAAAGGAAATGATATTCAACTTTATTAAAAACTTTGCAAAACGTTATGCATATTCAAAGTTAATGTTAAAAAATAATATACAAGGAGCAGTAACGGCATATGTACCAGGTGACTTTTTTTTTTCTTTTCAAACGTTTGATTGACTATAAAAAAAAAAACAAGAGTACAGAACAAGATGATATTGTTACCGAGAGTTATGTACAAACACATCCACTTTTCAACAAAATCATTGTGCAGAATAAGTGCCAATGAACTTTCCAGCTCCTATTTCAAAGAACATTGCTGCCAATGGTGGGAGATGAACCTTCTTCAATTCAAAGAAGAGATATGAATCTATCTGCAACAAATCCAATCAACTATACACTAGATTATCAAACATATCCCATTAAAACTGCTTCAGAAGCTGTTGGGTTACAGCAGCATTGTGAGGGTGGGATACATAACACCATCACTCATTACGTTTTCACTGTATACTTGGCTCATTCTTCAGCATATTTAATAACACTACGCAACTTACACATTATGGGAGCATCAACTGAACCAGCCATGTTTACATGCCTTCAGCTCAGCATAAAATGGTGAGATGACATTGGTAATAGCAGAAGTTATAATCAGAGAAATGCACACATGTCCTACCACTTCTCTTGTTTTTTATTAACTAGATCAGAGATTGGGGAAAAAAACATTGCATGCATATGAAATAGGATCTAAAAGTTTGAGTTTCCCACATAAAATTCCTTATCTTGAATATTTTAAAATACCAACATCCAGCAACCTATATCTTTTGATAAAAATATACTTTTTCCAGCACTCATATAATCTCTGGAAGCACAGCTGGCAGTCATTTCTGTAACCTCTTTCAAAGCCTCATTTGATGATACAAAACAACATTCCATCAGATTTTGTATCTTTGATGGGAAAAAATAAAAATTACACAGATTTAAGTTTGATGAATAGCTGAGATATGAAAGCACTTTAATTACAGATTTGGTGAGTAACTGAGCAACCATTGACACTGATGTGCAAGTCCTGTGGAGTTTCTGCACACACTCAATCCACCAGGCATACTTTATCTAAAGACTGGTAATGTTCTTGCGTAATTTAAATACTCCTAAATTATGTAACGGCACCAGTTTTTTTGAAAACTCTAAGAAAAAACGTTACGGAAGCGATAAGCGATTTGTCACATAAAATGAACCATTGTCCACTCAGCAACTTCAGAGGTTGTACACAACAAATGAACTCCTTCAAATGACATAAAATATTTAGATAATGCTCCTAATTCACAATTCTGCCTTTGAGAAAAAATTTTAAATGGGGGATTCAAAAAATACCTTCATGACTTTCCTTTACCTACCATCTGATTGAATTTTTCCCACACATGGTAGGGAGGGCAACTACCAAAATTTAAAAAAAAAAACACACATTTTGGCTGAATATCAAATAACAGCACCAAGTTTCATCACCTTTTATACTCTTGTTCAAAAAGTTAGAACCTTGGCTTCAGAGATCAATTCAACCAATATTCATGTTCATTCTTCTTATCATTTAGAAGTCAAAAGATGAGGGAAAATGTGCCGAGACATTCGATACATGTTAAGATCCTCGGACAAAATATGCTAGTCATCAGTAAGCAAGCAGCCTTAGCCATATTATCAGAGGTTTTGCAACAATATTTGCACATACACTGAGATATCAAATTAACATTTTCCTCATACTGTGAAGTCGTAGTTAATCAGAATAATTTTCTGCAATGGATTTTTGGATCTTTAAAAGGCTGATACCACTTACACTTTCAATCTCACTGTAGAATCTTTATACACCTTCCTTGGATTTTTTAAATATCTGAAGTTTTCACCCGAAAGTTGACAAAATTTAAATGTGTAAACTTTGTTCCTTTAATTCTATGTCTATATACTTCGGAACAAAGATACTAATAACCAACCTGAGAAAAAAAAATACCTGTTGTCATAATTTTTACAACATTAAAGCTTGGGTGCATACTAATAATACAATATGAAGTATCAACTTAATATCAGTGTAAACAATCTACAGATACAGCTAAATGCTTCTGAAATAAAACATATAGCTTAAATAATAATTTCATTACAGCAGAATAACATCCATATACCTCTTAAGTAACTTATTTCATCTTATTTATTCAGCACATTCAAAGAATTATATTTTGTTTTTTTAAAAGATATATGTCTCGTATTTATAACAAATGAAATGGATTCAAATATAATTAATGAGCAATCAATTTATATCAAATTTCTTCAGAAATTTATGTGAAACTCAAAACAGTTAAATACAAATGTTTTAAGCAAATTGTAAAATACAAACTAAATTTTAATATTAAAAATATTACATATATTCTTATGTGTAACTCCATAAAAATTACCGTACTTTTGCATAACTGCATATATATAGTTGACTGCAATCCAATTCATAACATCTGTAATCAAGAGATTAAAATTCTCAGGAAGAAGATGTGTATAATCATTTCCATAATCATCTAAAGTAGCATGAATAGTGTCCACAATTTGATTACCAGACAAAAACCTTAAAGAGAGTAAATTTAGTTAATTATCAAAAATTTCTCTATTTTCTATAATTATGGTTATAGTATACATTCTTATTTATTACAACATATTAAAGGTAATGTAAAATTCTGTTATTCATATGATTTTTTTTTAAGATGAATCCTTCTATATTGTACTAAATCACATTACTTGTTCTAAATTAATGCTAGATGCTAGAACATGGAATTCTAAAATATGACATTTGTTTAAAACAGGTAAAAATACACTACAAATTTGTATACTTATATTCAATAAAAAATTACTAATATAAAAAAAAAAAAATCTTATAGGTGCTTGTAAATAGACAGACATGGAAATATAGCTCATTTATGTGGAAAATAATTTCTATAAAAACATTCCAATTTTCATTAAATTAAGACATTCAAAAACAAAAAAATTATATAAAAAGTAACTGATTTAATTAAATCCTTAATAACATTATATTTAATGTTTTCACAGGAAGACAAGCTTAATATATATATATATATATTGTTAAAAAGTGAAATAAATTTCAAAATCCTAAAAAAAGATGAATAGGGATTGAGTTTTAAGAAGAGTGAAATAGGAATACAAATTACACACATATATTGTTATATTAACTGTTCGCTGCTGGCACCTAGCAACAGGCATCCTTCTAACAATCAAGCAAAACAAGCAGGAATGCACCAGTGAAAGTCAAGGAGGCTAAGAGTGAACAAGCCATGATACTCCATCCCTTTTTATTTTTTATAAACATTTTAGAATTTGTGTAATTTTTGTACATATGTAACTTATCTAAAATAATAACACAGTCAAATACCATTAAATGAGCCAACATGACCCCTTGCATAACTGGCACTAAATAGAAGTCTACCATTGGCGCCCTTCCCCAGTAATATAATTTCAAACTTTCCCCCCCCCCCTAAGTCTTTGCTCAAATCCCAGTTGCTACAAAGATCACATCCAGTGATTGAAAATTTATAAGAATTCATAAATTGATAACCGAAGGAATAATGCAAGTATGAGTTTTGCATTGTTGATATTTTTAGAGCCGAAAAAAGTTAAATTGCATACTGTCACAGTTCATATTGTCATTGCATAGTATCCAGTGGTTCAGATGAGGAAAAACTGTTGTTTGAACTTATGATTGAAATTTTTTTTTTCTCGTATAAAACATAATTTCTGTCTAATTTATCAATTTGAAAAACTCATAAAACATCTTACATGTTTAAATGTCCTTCACTAGAATAATGAGAAACTTAATTAACATAAAATCTTCTTATTTGATTTACAGGAAAATTTGAATGAAAAAATTCATTTATATCAATTTGATTTTTTTTTTCCTTTAAAATTAGTAATGCGTTAAAATCAAGAGATGACCTATTCTAAGGACATTTCTTAACTTGAATTATAAATCAATATTGAATGAATTTAAACAATATGGATAAGTAGATAAACAAAAAATTAATTAACTAAAATTCTAATGTTTTTAATGAAAACAAATATTCTTAACTTATGAATTTCAACAAAAACTTACCAAGTCCGTGTCATAACTTCATTCAAATTGCTACTAAGATCCATGAACAATTCTTCTCTCAAGCATTTTAAACTGTATAGAAAAGACAGAAAAATACAAAAAGCTATTTAATATATAGTGCTAAAATTATTTTGAACTAGAAAAATGATGAATAAATGTATATTAAAACTCCACTTACACAACTAATATCAATTTGAGGAATGCTTCAATTGTTCTACAAAAAATTATTTCTGCATTTTTTGAAATAGCAGTCAAATCTTTACTATACCGAATCCTCAATTTATCAGCAAATTCACAAAACTGAAGACAGTTATTTGCAGTTGCAATCTGAAATATAAATGCAATTATTTGAGATAAGTAATTTATGTAACAAAATTTAAAAAAATAATTATGATTCAGAGAAAATAATTGTTTGTCTCTAATTCACATTTTTAGCACAAAAAGAAGAGTAAACTATTATCAAATGAATATATATATATATATATAAAGCAAAGATAGTTTAAAAATTATTTGGTTTCATGCATTGGAATAATCAACAATAAGAGAAAAGTATGAATAATTTCACATAAAATTACAGCATTTTTATTCTACTATGTCTAAGTTCATGTCAATAATGAAACATATAAAATATGAGAAAAATCTTTACTTAAATATTAGTGAACCTGTGATGAAGCATCCTTTTATATTTTTCATAAACAAAAATACAGTTAAAATATGAAAAACAAATCAAACATATTCAATTCAATTTGCATCTATAATGACTAAGATATATAAGTTATTCTAATCAAAATGTTACATTTTAGTTTTCATTATAATGGTATTAAATTATTCAATTCACGCATAACAAGTCAAAATTTTCAGGATAAAAAAATTATTCCTTATACGGCAGGTTTTTATTTTTGCATGAAATTTAATGATACACAAAAAAGTGATACTTTAAAATTATGTTGCTCCTTTTTAAAAAATTTTAATAAGATTCCTTGCAACTTTTAATATTTTTTAAAAATTATAATCATAATTTTACTTATTTGCACTAGTTGCTTATGAATATACGAATTCCTTTGACTTCAATGAAAATTAAATCTTCAACATATTTATATATTTCTCAGAGATTACAATATTTTAAGCTGTAGAGATCATAAAAAAACTTTTAATAATTTTATGAAAATCAACATAACTAATTTCACAAATCTAAAAATAAAAATTACCATTGTCCATACTATATAAAATTAATGTTTTTAAATAATATTATGATATACATACCATGTATGAAGTGAAATACTTCACAACACTCCGTTCTTCAAAATGCTTATTCCTGTAGGTCATAATAGCTTCTATACATGTAAAGAGAAAAGTATTAGATATATATAAGAAAATGTTTTAATAAATCCCAATTCAATCAAATCAAAAGAGAAACAAACCTTCAAAAAGACGAGTAAATTCTAACACTTCTTCAAAGCTCAACAACATCATACTATTGACTAATTCCTTATTGACTGTTTGAGCAACTTGTAACTGAAAAAATAAATCACCATTTAATCAAAAATGAATGAAACAATAGTTAAACTTCCAAGATTCAACAAATCAATCACTTTAAAAAATGCAAGATCAATTACTTATACTCTAAACAATTAAAAAAAATCAGTAATAATACTTAAAATAACATAATAGAAATTATCTTTCAATATTTATGTAGTTAGATAATACAAGGACAGTAAAAGTATTAAATAATATTTCAAATGAATTGTTTCGCTGAACAATTTAACTGTTGAATAGAACTTTTAGTTAAAATATGAAATTTTTTTTTTTTGAAAAAAATGACCTTAAGATTTTAAAAGAGTATGTTTAGCTTTACAACACATGAATAAATTAATAGAATTGCAGGAGAAAAAAACATTCAATAAAAAATTTAGCTATTCAAAACTATTCCTAATATATCAAATTCAACCATTTATGTATATTATAAAGCCAACTTGATTAGGAAAAAATATAATAAAGTTTAATACAATTAATTTAACAGTTATTAAAAAATAGTACTAACATGTTGATCCAACATATTATACATAATGAGTGGTAACTGTGTATGAAAATATCCACTTTCATCTTCATCAGGTCCTTCATGTTGATTCCAATCCTAAAAGTATAATTAAATTTATATTTAATTAATTTCCTACCTTAAAAAACTACATAATAAAACAAAAACAATTTATTTCTCCTATTTCATAAAACTTCATTATAAAACAAGACAAGATAATAAATACAATATTCAAATTTCATTTAATATTTCAATTATTTTTTTTTACAAAAGAAATACTAAGTTTAAATACATGAATATTAACTTTCACACAGCCTTCACACACACAAATTATATGTGAAACTCATTAGTTAAGGTTCTTTAAGATATATACAATACAATAATAGATATAATTTAAACCAATTCAATAAAAAAAAATTATTTTTCCAAAAAAATTAAGATTTAACTAAAATAAACCATTTCTTTAAGGCTCAATTGAAGCTTATTCAGGTAATTTAAAAAACTGCTTCAGATTAAGAAATCATTTAATGGAAATTCATATGCTACAATTCTCAAAAGAATTTTTGTATGAGAATAATCAAATATATGTAGGCACAGGTGAATGTTAATGTAAAATTTATGATATTTAAAATTTGATAAAATAAGTCACACATCAAAGAGAAGAAAGTTGTATATATACTTACTTTTACATCAGTTGAAAGAGCATTCTTCATCCAATCTCGATAATTCTTTTTTACATTATACAAGTACCTACACACACAAAAAAAAATGAAGTAACAAATGTAACAATCAGTTATATTGTACCAAAAATTTTTTCATTACAATTTCAATTATAAAGTATTTTAAGAATTTCAATTATGTCTTAATAAAGATCATTTTATTCCCATTGAAAAATTAAAATAATTTTAAGCATTCCATACAAAATAGAAACATTATTAATCATAAAACAAAAGCCCTTAATTTTCTTTAAAAAGTAATATCAATTTTATTTGTTATTTCTCTACATAACAGAAATATTTACAAAATATTTACTACAAGCTAATTCTAATTCCTATGCATAATTTATGAGATTACACTTAACTATAAATATTCTTATTACTAATTGAAACTTTAAACAATTTTATTTATAAATGATCACAGCTTCCAGAAATAATTGTTGAAATAATTAATGTTATCCATGTTAATTGTAAGTGAACTGCATTGATAAAAACAGTATCACAATCTTATTCAAATATTTTATATTGGTATATGCTCAGTAAATAAATATTTTCTACAAGTCATACTAAATAATTAAAATATTTCAAAAAAATTTAAAGAAAAAAATACAAAAACAAGTCTAGAAATAATGCTTTCAATGCAAATATTCTTTAGAATCAAACAAATATTATAAAAGAACATTACTCATAATTAAACATAAATAAACTATTACAGGTGATTTGTGTGAAGAATTTCCACTTTTGCATTATGATCTTAAATATTCAAGCTGAAAAAAAATTATGCGATTGAAATAAAAATAAAAAAAAAATAAAAAAAACTCACTGATTAACAAGGCTTTGAATAACAGTTTTCTCCAGCAAAGGAGGCAATTTGGTAACATCTATATTAAGATCCGGATGACCAAGCATTTCAGCACTCCTAAATTGAAATATAAAATAGAATGCATGGACATTATACATTACAAATAGTGAGCAACTAATTACAGTGATGGAAAACTTAAAGAAATTCATCTTCTCAACATAAAATGTGGTGTTTATATAAAGGATATAAAAATAGGGTAACCTGATGAGATAGTCATGATACAGAGGTGGCCTATTGTGGAGGTTCACTGTGTTGCTCATCATCCAAGGGTTTGTGGTACAAAATAGTCAACATATTAAACTGTACTTAATGTAGTAATTCATATATGCTGCCTACATTCTTAACAAACCTTAGAAAATATATGAAATAATATGTAATCCAAACACCGAAATATTCAACAATTTGGGGATAGGGTTACTAATTGAACTCATTGAGAGTAATTATCTTATTAAGAGGACATGTATTCTTGTTGAATTCCAAAATTGAAAATTTTTTTTAAAATTATTTATATATCACAAGTGACAGAATTTCCAAATTAACACTACATTTTCAAATTGCATCAATCAATACCTGCAGAGATTTAAAAATTCCCATTCTGTTGATTATTTGAATTTAAATACAAATAGATGGAAATGAAATAAGTTTAAAAGTACATAATTAAATATGTTCACTAACTGAATGAATAGAAAAAGACAATTGCTATATTTTACAGCTAGATTTTTTTCCCTTTAAAATTAGTGTAATGTAACACTACAAACAAATAAAGTAACATATATTTATGTGTTCCTCTTATACTGTATATGCAATATATATTTTTAATAATAACCCTTTTATTTTAGAGATAGCTTGGCGTATATGTAAATTTTTAAACAAGTTGGAGAACAAATACCCTATAATTAAAAAAAAACAGTAATGCATTATGAAGTACTTTTATATTATAATAAATCTGTAACAAATAAAGGATAATGTGATTTAGAACAACATCTTGCATTCAATAGACATAAGATTAAAATAAAACAAGTTTAAGTGAAGCAACATTCAGAACTAGAAGAGCAAATATTGGCAACTGAAGCTACCCACATCTTTCATACTGCAAAACACAGTCATAGATACATATGTGATTGCTTATCAAAATTATGCAAATATATGTTTCCAAATTCTGAGATTGCATCACAATTTCTTCTGGTCATACGAAAATAGACGCTACTGTCAACAATATTCATGCCCTTATGCTGTACAGATGATTTTGGAAGCATTAAAAAATGTTCCATTTATTGGAATATATACAAATGGGTCGAATTTTGGTGCAGTAAAACTTCCTATTTTAATTCAGTATTTCAATAAAAATGTAAGCATGTCCCATAAACTGATAAAAATGAAATCAGTTATGAATGGAAAAACTGAAACTATATCTTGAACAGAACTATACTGGAAAAGATACCTCCTTGGGAGTATTGAACAACATCTTCCGTACATAATTCTTTATTGTTTGATCCGGTACAAAATTTAAATACTTTTCTACAAGAAATAAAACACAATGCTGAATTTTTAGCTCTTTCAAATGATTTAAAATAGGTTGCATATTTTTCTGAAAGAAATCAGACCCAATCCTCAGAATTTTTAAAATTTGTTCATTGTTCTTGAAAACTTTAGCTCATAATACTAAGTTGGTAACTCTATGCTTGAAAAATCTTCAGCTCAGGAGAAGCAATAAGATGTAACTAATTTAAAATCTCACAAATACTTAACTTGGAGGATAAACTTGCAAAAAATAGAATAACATCAACAAAGAGTAAACACCAACTTCTTAATGCAAAATGGATTCAAATAGCAAAATTAATATTTTTTTGTTCCATCTAAATTGTCTATTGTATAACTTACAATGTCAGTCAATAAATAGAAGATAAATTTCAAATGAGCCTAAATGGCAAATATTGAGACTAGGAAAATTATGTCAAATTAAGAAAGTTGTCAGCTTTGGAAATTACGCAGTGTGTATGCACACACACAAATAGCAACAGAGTTTGCTCATGTTTGAAGAGATGAATTTCAATATATCAACAGTAATAATACAAATGCTTACCCATATCCACTTATCCATGTCAATAAGCTTATATATTCATTATCCTCTAAACTGTTTCCAATAAGATCTTGCAGCTGAAAATAATTTAGAATACGATTTTCAGTTTGTATATATACATAACCTACAATTTTTAGAAAAATAGGTTTTCAGTAGAGCTCAGAAACCTAAATTATAGTTATTAAAAAAAATTCCAAGAATTTATCAGAGAAAATTGGTTGTTTTAGATAATCAACCTATCTACTTGTAAACAAAAAAAATGTCCAATAGAATATAATATCTTTCAAACTTTTGCGAAGATTCACTTTATTAAAATATTTAAACTAAACCTTAAGGAATGATCAAATTAAAAACATAAATGACAATATAACAGAATAATATAGTTATGAGAAACACAGCATCTCTTCCAGAAGAAGAATTTTCTAAAGCAACTTGATCTGCATGTTTGTTGATCAAGACTGTACACTGTCTGTAAATCTAAAATTCAGTCTATTCATGTGTTTATTTTAAATGCATACCTTTGCTGTTCAGTGAAAATATAGCTTCATAATCTGTTATTGAACAAAGTCTATGTTCTAATTTTCAATAAAAATTAAATAAAATCAATTTTTTTTTTTTTTTTTTTTAAAAATTTTTTTTTTTTAAATTCTATTTTTTAATTTTAAATAAAAATTAAATAAAAAAATTTTTTTTTTTTTTTTTTTTTACAAAATTGTCTTTTTCTTAATCTACCTTATTTTTATTACATTAACTGACCTTTAAAACTGTTTTAATTTGAAAGATAGGTAATATTAGCATAAAACTACATTTCTAAAATTTTAAATTAAAAGTTAAATATTTAAATATAAAATTAAATTAAGAGCTACAGAATCATAATGGAAATTTTTGCTATAATTAATAAAGTCTTATAGTAACTTTATATTTACATATAATGGCAATTGTATAAATTAAGTAAAAATAAAGATAATTCAAAATGTTATTTAAATTTAATAATTTATTTAAAAGCTGATAATGATCTTAAAGATTAAAAAATAAAAAAAACCACTTAAATTAGTCCTGTTAATTAATACAGTTATCAAAATCATAGTAATAATTAGATGCAAATAAAAAGAATATAATGTCACTTAAAAAGGGAGATACAAAAACTGTACTAAAAAATCATATTCATAAATTTAGAAACTAATTTTATAGTTAAATTCTTTATATTTTAATCAATATCTTTGAAAAAAATTTATAAAAATGAAATCATCCCACCAAAAATGTTTAATAATAATAATTCAACACAGAAATACGTATACTCAAAATTTAAAATGTAAAGTGTCAAATATAATGAAAATGGCTTAGCACACAAAATTTTCAGGCTGTGAAAAAAGATAATAGCACATTTTGTTTAGAGTCAAACATTTTCATATGCTTTAGAATTGACAATGATTAAAAATAAATGTTTAATGTTTTTAAGTTAATTACTTATATTATTATAATGTGATTGATCACAATTTACCTAAAATAGACAATAAAGAAAAGCATTTCTTTTCACACTTACATGACCAGAAAGACAATCATGATACATCTTTACATATTCTTCAAATATTTGGTATTTAGGTGGGAAACATGGTACGCAAGCACTCTAAAAAATAAAATTAGATTTTATGTAATAAAATGGTAATATTAAACAGTAACACTATTAAAAAAGAAGTTTTGAATAATAACTCAATTTTATAGTATCGGTATATTTATTTACCAATTTAAAACATTTTAATGAATATTTTTCCTTATCTACGACTTTCTAATACTGTTTCTTAAAATTAAATTTCTCAATTAATGGAAGAAATAAAGTAATATAAATTTAATACATTACAATGATAACAAAATACAATACAAAGTAAATGCAAATATTACATCAGATTTTTAAAGGTATTTGGAAGTCTCTATTAAACTATAACATTTCATCAATTAAGTTGACAAAGTCTTTTCAAATTGCAGACAATGTTACAAAAAATTTCACAAAAGAACATTCAAATTTATTTATAAACATAAATAATTACAAAAAACATAAAATAGTTTTCAAAACTTTTCATTCCTTTATTAATTTAGATTACACTCAAACAATTTAATAATAATTAAAGTTGCATGAAATTAATTTCTGATGAACAATGATCAAATAGAGTTCTAACATTTACAAAATTTTCAAAGGAACCATTTATTTCAACAATTAAGGATATTCATGTTCAGCTCAGGTAATAAATTCATCAAATTTTATAGCTTTATAATATCTTTAAATATACTGTAGTGTACCTAAAAGTGTTTTTGTCTGAAAAGTTTTGCAATCCACATATTCAAATTACACAAAATAAAACATTTTAAGCCTACAATATTTAAAAACATATATTCAAACAGTGTAGTATGAAACTTTTAAGAAAAACTTATATGTGTGACCCTAATATGTGATTACAATTAGAAAGATGTTTAATATAATAAAATAAAATTTTTATAACTTAAAAGAATAACATACAAAGACCAAATAAAATATACCAAATATTTTAAATTCTTAAAAAGACAATAGCTTACTTTCACAACTCTCAAATCCTCTACAATAATTTGTCTCGACATCTCAAGATGAGTTACAAGCCACATTTTATGAATGGATCTATCTTCAAACTGATTTCCTTCAATTCTAACAGGAATATATTTTATTTGATTACTCCCTTGCATTGAATTTCTATTATTATATTATTTAAGAAAATTCATAAAAATAAGCAAAATTTTTGCAAACATAAAGTTAATCAATGGGATTCACTGTAACTATTTCAAAGTGCAAGTCAATTGAAGAAAATAAATCACAGTAACTTTTAAGATCAAGAAACACTGTATTTTTATACAGTAAGACAATATAATAGTTACAGAATTTCACACTATATTAAAGTGAAAATTAATGTAGCATATTTTCATAATGTAAACTTTATGAAACCAATTAGTAATATATTAAAATTTTATCATGTGTACATATTTTAATTTAGATACAAATTTATCATCTAACTTTTAATTTCTGAAAAATTAAAGTATCAAAACTATGACAAAATTTTGCACATTATTTTTATAAGCTGAAAATCAACACTTAAAAAATTATATAAACTTTTTTTTTAATAAATTTCAATATAAAAATTTTAAATTTCTGAAATAAAAAAAAACATGATAAAAATGCTCAATACTTTTCAATAACAGAAACTATAAATAGAAAAAATAAACTATATTTTCAATAATTTTCAAAACTATAAAAAAAAAAAAACCAGTCTGAAGAACACACAGAAATATTAAAATTTCAAAGTTAAAGAAATTTAATTTGGTATAAAATATAGTTAAAAAGAAAAGCTCTTTACCTTTCTGACACAGATTGTTTAAGAATTTCAAAAGCCTTATTTCGCCATTGCTTAGGTCGACCTATTGGCATATAACCTGTTCTTTTAAATAAATCAATAGTATTAACATCTTCACTTTCTTCTCTTTCAATAATCCTCAGAGCACTTACAATAATTTTTGGTTCTTTACGAACTGAGTTCAAAGTTCTTCGTAAAATAAGCCACAGTTGCTTACTTATTTCTTCAGAAAGTTTCTCCACATCAGAAAAATAGTGTTTCAACATCTGTAAAAACAAAATGATTCTTAAGTAATTATTTAATTACACAGGAAATAAATTAATTTTTAAACAGAAAAAAAAATTACTGGAACCATTTTGACAAGTCAATCGATTTTTTTAAAAAATACATATAAGTTTATATTATTTTGTGAAACTAATTCATCAATGTTTGATCACATAAAACAAAAGTAAAAGAAAAAAAATCCATATTTTCTAGCTTTTAGTATTCAATTTTTATTTAGTTCTTTGAGGCATATTAATTTAAAAATCAACAAGTCTGAATTATTTATAAAATTTAGCAGCAAAAAACAAAATTATCCTTCAATTAATAATAATAATTAAACATTTTTTCTATCATCAACTCAAGGAGACTGCTAACAAACAAAAAATATTAATTTTTAGCTTGCTCAAATAATTTTAGGAACTATATCAAATACTATCATTTTTAAAACTAATGAAAGACATTTACATTGTAGACACTAAAATATATAGCTTATATACTAACATTTTTGTCAGTGGGACTTTGATTGGCCAATTTATGCATTTCATACAAAAGGTCATCTCTAGAATGTTCTAATATTGCCAAACTAGAAAACATAAATATGGTTAGTTATCATATATTAAAAAAAAAACTACACATATAATACATTTATGCAAACGGTAATATAAATTCTGAGTAGCTCCATTCAAATTATAAAAACAATTGATATTGTAAAACAACAAAAAAAAAAAAAACACAATGGCAATATCAATATTATTCTTTCTTAAATTTCTTACATTTACAGATTTTTTTATTATGTATTTAGCTTAAATGTATCATAATAAAAAATATTAAAAATTTGATAACTATTACATTACTTGTAAAACTTCTAACTAATTCAAATACATGTTTTCCAAAATGCATCAACTAGATTCTTCAAAATAGATGCTCAGTTAAACAATTCACAGTACAATTAAACGTAAATGCTAATTTTTCCAGAACACTAATAATTCAGTATTATTCAACAAACACAAAAAAATAAATGCATATTACTGCATTTAATATAGAATATGCTTTACACATAAAAGAAAGCTAAAGTCTTGCAACAAACAGAGAAGAAAACTCAAGCACATTCTTAACTAAGAGTAACAAGCACATTCTTAACTAACTTCTTGAAAGTTTCCTTTTTTTTTCTCCCCCAAATAGGAAAATAAATAGTAAATTTAACAAAATTAAATGGAAAAACTTGCCTCTGATGAGCAGCCAACAATTTTCCTTCATTGATCATATCCAAAGCATCTTGTACACTCTTAGGTATATTAAGTATATGTTCAAGATTTTCTAATGCAGCTGAACACTGTAGAAAGAAAAGGTTTAAATAAAAATTATGTTTAATACTGCAAGTTTAAAAAAAAATGCTAATAATAAATCATTTGAAAAACTAGGCACCATGAAAATATTTTTTTCTTTCCTGCATAAATACAAATATTGGTACATAAAAGGAATGTCCCTGGGAAAAAAAATCTTGTATTAAATAATGCTTACAGTTGACTAGCTAATAATCTAAAGTAAACAAAAACAATATTTTTGATTTCTTCTCCATGTCTCCGTTATGATTTAATTTTTTACAAGAAATAAAATCCTATGCAAAGTTAAACTTAATGAATAAATAAATCTTTTTTCCCAATGTTATACAGATTAATTTTAATTTTGGATGATGTTTGATTCCCATTTCGTATGTAACAAGAACATATTGTATAATTACGTCCAAATTTCCATGCTAAAAGAATGAAATTCATGTATTTTTCTTTTTTTACACCCGACTTTCAGTTAGATTAAATTGGTTATTAAATTTTATTTCTTAATTTATTTATGATTGCATAATAGTATATTTGGCTTCATTAATAAATTGAATGCAACTTTGAAAATTTTGCCAACATTCCGAAAATGTAATTAAATAATTCATAACATTAAATTAGCCATTTTTATATTTCTCAATTACAATTACAAAACCTTTTTGAAAATAATAATACAATAAACTGTAAATAATACAATTCACAGTTTAATGCATATCATAAGTCAAAATCTGATATAAAATATATAGAATTTTAAAAAAATTATTAGTTTAATAAATCATTTTTATATATAATTTTATAAATACTCAATAAATACCATTTAATGGAAATGATAAAAAAAAAAAAAGATACTAAAATGATCCATTAAAAATTACAGATAGCTTTTGTTAATATTTAAAATAGAGTTCTAGACTATATTTGATTAGTGAAAACAATATGTATAAACTTATTAGTTTATGATTATTTATAAATTGATCACATCTGTTCTATTTTATTACCAGCAATTACTATTTGAAAATAAAATGCACATGTACATGCTCTGCATTACATACATTACATAAGACAAAATTTGACAAACATTTTTCTATATCCCCTAAAAGCCTTTCAACTAATCAATTCTTACTATACATAGGTATCTTAAATTATAGAGCAAAGTCAGTTTGCGTAAAGATATTTTTACCTGACTATGTTCTTTGCTTTCAATTTTAAGTGCATACAGATTTTCAACCAATTCTGGAATCATTCGTAAAGAGTCTTCAATTTCTTGAATACTATAAAAGTACATATTGTCAAGTATGTTTACTAAAGAGATATATGCATCAAAAATCTCATTTAAACAAAAACTGAAATCATACAATTCAGAAATCTTTTTAAAAATAAGGTTAGAAACTTGTCCTACTAATTATTAAATTTTTAATACAATTAATACAAATAAATAATCAGTAAAGTTGGACATACTATTAAAAGATGAATACAAATAATTATTACCTAATGTGATAAAAAAAAAATAAGCTTATTTACACAACAATAAAAAAATTTAAATACCAATCATGACAAATCAGTTATTTTCATTAAAAAAAATATACAAATTATATATTAACTGCATTTACGACAATTATCAATTTCATAATTAATAAAAGCAATTTTTTAAGTCAGACGTACTATAATGAACAAGACAGGCTTAAATAATTTTTAAAAATACAATTAAAATTTTATTTTATTTAATTATAAAAGCAACAATAAAATTTACAATAGATCAAATTAAATAACTCGATAACCTGTTAGAGACATTCATCTTTATTGTAACAAGCATTTCTTTATTAAATCATAAAAAATTATGAGAATAAATATCCTCAAACCCCACATTTAGTTCTCAAAACGCATACCCATTCTTTAAAATTTAAAATACCACGCTATCTTGGTAATCTGGAAGATTAAACACCAGAGCACAGTCGGATTACTAGAAAATCACAAATAACAACACACTTAAACAGCAAAAGCTGCATATTATCATAGAAAATTTAAAAAGTGTACACAAATATAGAGTCAAATACATGAAATAAACTACAAAAGTGTTCTGTTTTGTATGGATAGCCTACAATATTCATTTGAAGTAGAAGGCATAAAATAATTTTCTGTGCTACAATTTTTCTGAGTAAAACTGCTGGATTACTGGCAGGGCTTGAAAGGTGAAGAGCTTGATTATAAAGGCAGTATTGTAGCCTAGTCATATTTTGGCAGTGTTCTTTCAATATGGCATTTTTCTAATACAGTTTAAGAAATTTTCATCATTTATGTAGTCAGCAATGATGTACAATTCCTTACTACTGAAAAAATTTACGACAACTTCTTTACTTACATATTAAGCAATATTTTTGCCCTTATACAAAAAGAAATATAACAGTACCTAAACATCAACATGAATATTACAAACCAAAGAAGGTTGATTTGATAACCCTAATTTTATCATTTTCTAACTATAGTAAAGAAGGTCATGAAAATAATTCTTAAAAAACTGGTTTTTTTAAAAATAAAAAAATTAAACAATTAAATTTGATATTTTCAAAGCATCATAAATTAAAATATCATTAGCACTTTCAAAAACCTGCCACTGATAACTTGCAGAGTTTGAGATATTTACCATATAAATCTTAAAATTTAAATATAACATTCTTAGTTTAAAATATTAATACTGTAATGAATTTAAAAAAATTCTTTAATGTAGTTAGTTCCACAAACATTAAATACCATACACTTTCCAAACATTTTTTTTCCACATACTTTAATTGGAAACTAGTTCTGGTATGGATTAATTTATTATTATAAAATTTCAGCATTGATGTAAAATATAATTTCTAAATATTAACATTTGGAAAAAAAAGTTTCAAATTTTTAATTAATTCAATTACTCCTATAAGGACTACAAGACAATTGAAGCACTTTTCACAAAACCAATTGTAAGTTTTATTTTAGAATTAATTTTGAAAAATTAAACAAGATTATTAATCTGCTACAAAATAAATTCATGGATTTTTTAGATTTAAAAAATAAGATAAGTACCAGTTTTTTTATGAAATTAACTTAAATTTCCCACTCGTGCAAGAAACTTGAACAAACTATAAAAGTAAATAAATTTTTAAAAAATTTAATATTGAAAGATGTGCCTTATTTTAACTCTGAAATCAACAATATATTTCTTTCATTATGGCTGAGATATTTTTAAGCTACTCCTCTCTACTAAATTAAATTATTTTCCTTATACTTTGACTACAGTAAAGGCTTGATAAATTCATATTTTTTGAAATTTAATCTAACTTCCTAATAACTGTATTATGAAAAAGAAAATCATCTTCAAAAAAACTGACAACAAAAAAACATTTGCTTGTAACAATTTAAAAAAAAAAATAATGTTTCCTTTTAAAATATAAACTTAATTGATTATCTTTTCAATTTTTTACCACTACTTGTAATATATCTTTGTGTGTTCTGAATTGTTAAAATTAAAAATAGAAAACATATTTAGAATTATTAAAAATATTCCCACCTTAGAGAAATCATTTGAATTTTGTTTCATAATTTAAAATTTTGTCTACCAGGTATGAGAAATTAAGCGGCTTTCGATTTCTCAATATATAAATATATATATATATATATAGGTACTTTTTTGTGAGGGAGGATGAGTAGGGAAACAATTATGCACATTTTAGCAAGACAAAGCACTAAAATAGCAAAAAAAAAAAAAAAAATTTACAGAGATAATTATAGAGGTTCATGTGGACTTTACCCTAAATATGACATACAAACATACATCAAAATTTTTATACTTTAAAAGTTATAAAAATTACTCAACTAAAAAGAGTGAATACCACAATTTAAGCATAGTGATTTTTTGATAAAGTAAAAAAAAACATTTTAAGTATTAATATGTTCTTTGCCAATTATTAACGTGTCTAATATAATTTAACAAAACTTTTTTTTAAAATTAATTCTGATATGTATATAAGAGTATTCTTTGTTCGATTTATAAAAAAAAATTACAAAAAAATCATACTCTTTATTCATCTCTTTTGATTCATTCAATGCAGCTTCTAATTGGCATAACCCAGTCTGAACACCATCCAATTGAGTCTGCATAGCAGTTTTGAGAACACCATCAACAGAGGCCTATCAGTTATTCAAAGGAGAAAAAAAACAATAAAAAAATGTGAATAGACAAAAATGGGTAATATTCATTATAGATAAATAATATAGTTTTATCAAAATAAATGCAAATAGCCAGTTATTAAAATGATTTCATTATAAAAAATAGGATACATGTAAAATTTTGTCAACAAATTTACCTTTTAGAGATCTATATAACTACAAATTAAAATTTTTATCATGATAATGTACTTTTCAATTTAACTATTTTGCTTCTACTAAATTTTAAGACTTAATTTTAAAAAAATTCTATGGTTTTGTTAAGCTTTAACTATTAAATGTATGTCTTATTAAAGAAAATATGTTTAAAAATTTATGAAATATAATTAAACTGAATCTTTAACTTTTATTCAATTGCAAACATTCTACAGCAATAAAAAAATTTCCAGAATATGGAAAATAATTTCAATGTTACTTAAAAAGATATTTAGTTTGTTTAATTCTGGAATATTATTTTATTTTTTTTTTTTTTATGTACATTTCAGAATAGAATTGAAAGTTGAAAAATATTTCTTAATAAGTTCAATTTTATAAAAATCAAAAAAATGTTAAGAGCTCATCATATAATATTGATGATTTAAACAAAAAAAACAATATATCTAAAGAAAAACGGACATAAACATCACAGAAAATATTACTAACACAAATAAAATAGTTTAATTTTAAGTTTACCTTTTTACGCAATTCTCTTTGCATGTATTTGTCTACTTTTTCTAGTTGATCTGGCCTTTGTAACATATTTGCAACATGCTTAGCAGCAGTTGCTTCTGCTTCAATTTCAATCTGATTCATGTCAGAGGCTTTAAAAAATATAGAAAATGCAATTATTTTATAAAAATACAAAAAAAATATTTGAATAGTAAACTATAAATAGTAACTGCAATAATAATAGTAAAGCATTAAATCACAAAAAAATCTACACAAGATTTTCCACTCCCTATTATAGGAATAAAACTTCATAATTTTGATTTTTTTTTAAATAAATTTCTAAAAGCCCAAATTTTATATTAGTTAGAATGGCTTTGGCAAAAGTTGGATATTTAAGATATTCTGATAACTTGATAACCTTATATTGCTATTGTCATTTTTGTAGGTTACAACGGTTCAAATCGGGAATAGGGTGTCCCCTAGGAGATTGGCGACGAAACCTGGCAACTTCCTAGATAGGTTGCCAAACGTGCGTGACTTAAGCATTGAGTATGCTCAAGTCATTGAGTATACCATGACCTAAATCGCCAAATATCGCTCCCAAAAGTCACCAGCACTTCTAAGAGTCACCAATTTCCTAGGGGACACCCTATTCCCGATTTGAACCGGTTACAAGATATATTTGGAATTCAAAAACAGTACAATTATTTGGAGCAAGAAATATATTGCTATGAATTTTATAAAGATCTAAGCTTCCATACATTATATTTAAAAATACAACATACAACAAGCCATTTTCTTTGCTCATTCTATTGTTTTTATAGAAACTATAACTTAATCTCTCTTCTAGAACTCTAAAAATCCTTAAATATTAAAATATGAAAGCTTTTTTTTTTCCTTTGAAATCCTCATTCTTCTTTACATTGCATATTACATGTATTAAGGACTCTCGTATTATGAACTTATTTTTCAAATGCACTTTCAATACCAGCCACATGAACATTCAAGTTAAGATAAAGAAAACAAATTTTAAAAAAAGTTTTATTTTCATATAATAGTTATATTTTACCTAAAACTATGTATTGGAATGTGATTCGTATATTAACTTACATTAAAATTGTATACATGATAACTCAACTACTAAACAAAATTAAATGTCTCTTGCACTGTTCAAAATTTATTTCGAGTCAAATGAAACTGTAAATTTTTATTGAACTTCACATTCAGCATTATTTTTAATTTACATTGTTTACAATAAACAAATATATATAACATAAAACACAAACAATCAATTCTTAAAATAATTTTTTAAGTGTTTAATTGCAGTCAAATAAATTACTTTTCACAACAAAGCTCAGTTCAAATAGGGAATAGGGTGTCCCCTAGGTGATTGGCGACTTTTGGAAGCGTTGCCGACTTTGGGGAACGATAATTGGTGATTTAAGTCTTAGTAACCCTCAGCATACTCAATGCTTAAGTCACGCACGTTTGGCAACCTATCTAAGAAGTCGCCAAGTTTCGTCTCTAATCTCCTAGAAGACACCCTATTCCTGATTTGAACCCAAAGCTCTTATACCACATAAGATCTCTTCCTGTTTTTTCTAGACTCTTAAAAAGCACACAGCTTGTAACATTTTTTTTAATAGATGTAGATGAAACTTGATCAAATATCGTAAGATTGTATGCATATAACTGAATAACAGCAGTTATAAACACATAAATAATTTTCTTACAATTATAAAAATATAAGTAAAACTCAAAACTTTTTACTCCAACATAGATATTAAAGCACTGAGGTGAGAGTTTTTACCTTTCTGCTATTGTTGCAATACACCATATATGTATTAATATGTATATGCATTTATGCTAATAATAAATAATCATTTAATAAAATAAGCCTTTAATATAAAAATTTCTTACATGAATAGTCAATCACTGGTGACTGACATGACACTTAACATATTTATGTTCGTTGCCAGATTTTTTAGAATATAAACATTAATTTAAATATAGCAACAATATGTTAACTTTTTAAATTAGTTTATAGCATAGTTACTATATTTGCTGTAACATCCCTTTTCACAAGAAAATTTATTAATCCTTCATCATAAGTCTGATGACTATTATATGCATTTATTACACAATGTGTAAGTCATATTAAATATAAAATATAGCTGAAACACTTACAAAATACAATATTTTAGACTTTATTTACATCATAAAATTCCTCACATAATGGTCATTGAATAAATTAACTTATTTTTAAAGAATTTCTTCATACAGTTTTAGTTTTAAAAATAGTCGCAGTAAGCAACAATAACATTATAGCTCTAGTCATTCCTTTTTTCATTAAAAGCCTAACTTTTTAAAAAGAAATATGGAACACAGCATTTTATCTTAAGTTTTTAAAAAGAAATGATCTTGCTTGATTTCATCAAAATTATCAAGCAAGATCTAAACTTAATATGTATCTGATAAATATAAATTTGTTATTTAAAATGTAATTTTGATGATTAATTAGATGATTTTTAGACTGTGGTTTCTGTATGAAAGTTTACAGAACAATATTTACGTATAAGGAAAGTTACATTTACCAATTACGAAAACTTCTCTTTTTGGTTTGGTTTAATTAACATCATAATAGACGCAACACAAGAGCTATTCTTCTCTTTTTGGATGTTATCTTTTAATTGAATATATTTTAATATCCTTTATCACATTTATTGGAATAACTGGAATATCATATATTGTTATTTTTAAATGATAGAATTGGTTTGATTTGGCTTTAATAACATCATACTCTAAGCAACACGAGGGCTAATGGCGACAGTCCTCATAATTTTGAACCAAGGTCAAGTGACGAGGACAACACCTGAACTGGCACCCCCCCCATCTCCTAACTTCCTCACCATGCCAATGGGTGGACTATGGGCTCTGATAGATTTAATGTGCATCAGCACAAGCTACATGGCAGGTTTTCAGTGACATCAAGGCCTTAAATCTCAAAAAAATGCATAAAATTCACAAATTTGAACCTTTTAATCCCTATAGTGCCTAAGCATGGCATTAAATTCATTTTCTAAAGGAGATAACAGCTAAAGTAGTTTTCATCTCAGGGACCTGACCTTGGAAAATGGAAGAATTCTTTGAGTAAATTTAGCCCAATTCTCAAAATTAAAAAAAAGGTTTAATCTTTGAATTATTTAATATAGTCTCTCAACCCTTTTCCAATACACATTTTAAGGGGAGAAATAACTTGTAACACTTAAAAGGGGGAAATAATTTTTTTAATACAATCACTTTTTTAATCAAAATAAATTTTAGACTGTATCAACACTTTAGAATAAGTATATGATACGAGCAATATGTTAAAAGCTATGAAAACAAATTTTGGAGAAAAATGATGGGTATTGAAGTTATATATCAGGACCAAAATCAAAGAGGTGCATTAGAGACTTATGTATAATCTATTCATAAAGGATCATGCCTCTGCTTTTTTCGAAAAATTCCTAATGTATAAATGACTTCAATAGAAAAATCTTTTCTTACAAATTTGACATACGAAATTGATTCAGTTAATATTTTGCGAAAATATATTGGTTTCAAATTTCTATAACCGTATTTACTATAAGCCAGGCACTTTTTGGTATACGCCCACTTTACATATCTTATTACGAACCACAACATAAACAATAGATTTAAACATACGTAGCTCAAAACTTATTTGTTAGAATTTTCATCCGTCTTTATTTATTGAATTTGCTTATGCGTAAAATGCAGAAAATTTCTAAAAAGATTATGTCCTTGTTAAATTAAAACTCCTGTATGGTATTAGATGACGATTCATGAATATGAAAAAAAATCCTTTATCAATTCTTACTTGAAGGCGCCATACTTGAAAAGTTGCTTGTATTCAGATTTAAATTCCGGGGGAAATAATTTTTAATTCGTAATCAAAAGGTAAAGAGCGCAAGACGATTTTAATGACAGCAGCTGAAAGCTAAAATCACAGTATATCCACGTCCAATAAAATACATATGCAAATACAATTCATATCTCAGAAATCTATTAAAGTTTTATTATTTATTGCTTTGATTGTAAAATTAATTGTTTCTATTTAAAAATATTTCACATCACTTGAACCAAAACTAAATTCAAATATTCTTAAAACAGCGTTAAAGAGAGGGCGAAATGGGTGTGGTTCCTCTTAAACAAGCATCTCTTATTGGTGCACTTAAAAAAAAGGCTTATTTCTCATTGGTGTGAATAAATTAGGAATTTCGAGGTTGTCTGATTTGGCTTCTTAGTGCTTTTAATACAATGATATCTTGTTAGCGAGAGTTGTAACATAACACAGTGCAAAATTTCAATTTTTTTCTTTTACTTGAAATCTATGTATTCATGAGTTTCCTTTCGTAGATGAAACATTTTCACTTTATCTAAATAAAAACATTAAGTGAATTATAAATAATGACACAAAATTGCAAGTGTTTTTTATAATTATACTTTTATTGATATATATGGAAACTCTAAAAATGAATGAATTTTTATTCATACATCAACTTGAATCATTATAGAAAGTCCTATATATTAAAAGATTAAATAGCTTAAAAATATACCTTTATTTACAAGTTTCTGATAAAAATTAAATTTTTTATGCGCGCATGATTTATTTACTATAATTTAATCGAGATTATTCGAGTACTTTAATTATATTTCTCTTTAGTTTTCTTAAAGTAAATTTTATAAAGCTTATTCTTATATTCCATCAAATTTTTAACTGTCTGAAAATGTTATAAAATAATGGGATTCATGTTACATTTACTAATTCATGTTGCATTTTTTGATTTACATTAACATTTACTAACACATTTAGACACATGAGGAGTTAATACTTCTCTCTTTGATAATTTTTAATACCATTCTTTGAATAAATTAAAAGAACAATTGAGCAATAAAAAATACGATTTTGTTTATTTTAAATTGATTCTCAAAATAAGAATGATGCTTAAATAAATTTGGAGGAAAATGAAATTGCAAAAAAAAAATATCGGTTCCCCCCCCCCCCTTTTTTTACAACGTTTTTCTGAATTTCACTTGGTGTGTGTGTGAGTGAGTGTGTGTGTCATCAAATTTTCGATCGTTAATTTAACCCAACTTCCCATCAAGCTAGAGCTTTGAAATTTTGGGAATCGTTCTTACTTGCCTAACAATGCAATATTTAGACGTTTGCGACAAGTTTTAAACTCAAATTTCAATAATTTTAACAAGTCAAAATATTCTTTCCTCTCGGCGCTTTTAGGATTGAAGAAAAAATTTCTTTCCCCCTCTGGGAGCACCGGGCACTCCCCACGCAGCATGCGGTATCGTAAACCTTTTGTACTCACAAAGGGAGATACTATCTCCCCTTTACTATCTACGAGATAGTAAGGGTTGCTTACTTTTAGTCAGTAATCATTCGCAAGAAAGAAAGTTTCCAATATTTGGCGCCATGTCTTATCGCAATAATTTTTTCTGAATTCTGGTTCCCATTCTTTTTTAATAGAATGACTTACAAACTTTCAAATACATGTTTTGGTTTTATGAGTATTATGAATTTTTTAATACTCTCACAAATGTCTCTTTTTAAGTGAATTTTAAAATTAAAAATAACAACAGTGTTAACTAATATTTCAATAATTTTCTCTAATAAACTTTGTCACCATATAAAAACGTTTTTTTAAAAAACGTTGGTTTTTATATCGAATTATTTCACAATGTTTTTATGTATTTCACTTGGTGTATGTCTGTGTGTGTGTCATCAAATTTTCGATCGTTAATTTAACCAACTTCCTATCGAGATAGAGCTCTGAAACCTTGCGAATCGTTCTTACTCGCCTAACAATGATTTAGTTACAAACAAGTTTTATCTAATATTTCAAAAAAAAATTTTAATAATGCTGTTTAGCCCAACCACTTGGCGAGATTTCAAAAAATTGCCAAACTTTGCGATTCTTTTTGGCTGAACGTTAAGTCCACGAAGTGCAGCAAGATAGCCACATTTGGCAAAATACCGCCAAATAACTCCTGCCGCCAAGGGTAAGTGGGCTAAACTGCATTTAACAAATTTGATTTGCCGGTTGAATTAATTAATTTTATAGTTAGTTTTACATTTTTATGTAATTCACTTGGTGTGTGTGTATCAGTGTGCCATCAAATTTTCGTTCGATAATTTAACCAACTTCCCATCAAGTTAGAGCTCTGAAACTTTGGGAATCGTTCTTACTCGCCTAACAATGCTATAGTTAGACATTTGTGACCAGTTTTATCTAATATCTCAGTAATTTTTTTAATAAACTTTGCCACCCTATAAAAACGTTGGTTTTTATCTCGAATTATTTTAATAAAATGACCAGACAGTCTTTGCCATACTTTCAACCACGAAGCACATTTCCAAACTTTTCAAAAAGATTGAATAACTCCAGTTTTTCCACGAAATAATTGAATGATTTGGATGGATGAATTTTTTCCATGATGTTGAAAATCCATCAATGTTATCTAAAGCACGAGTTGGTATCGCATTTAAGTTATTGAGTTGCTGATCAAACCACTACGGGCAAAATCTTCGTCTACTCAACCAACGACGTAAAATGCAATTTTATAAAAGTGGCGAGATTAGAATAAAGGTTGGAATGCAGTTTAGCGTAACCACTTGGCGACAGGAATTGTTTGGCGATATTTTGCCCATTGTGGCTACCATGCTTTCTCTCCACTGAGGTGGCTTTAGCCGTGGCAACCCTTTCGAATAAGGCTTCAGGCTCCACCATAAAAATCGCCAAATTTGGCGATTTTTCAAATCTTGCCAAGTGGTTACGCTAAACTGAATTTTCACCAGAATATATTATACGAAAAATAATTTCGAATTTATTAAATGGAAATAAAATATTTAGTTGCCCCATTTTGAAACTGGAATGCGGATGTTATCAACTATTTTTAGTTTAATTTAGTTGGTAGACTGCATTTCAAAACACTGAAATTATCATTAAGAAATTAATTCGCGTCGAAATTTCTTTTGTAATATGTTTACCACATTTGTGAACTTTCAATGTAGTGTTTGAATCAGTAATATTAAAATCCCAGCTACCATCATCGGAAATCATTTGTTGCTGAGAATGATGTTAATCGCAACTTTGGTTTTATAATATGACAGGTCTGATTTTTTTTAAAAAAAAAATAGTCATTAATGGACTTCTTTTACAATAAGGAATAATTATTAATCAATATTTGCCTACCCAAAATCCATTTTCTATTTTACTAAGTACCATAACACAACTGCTTGTAAATTTATACAAAAATATTGGGAAAAAAATTATGCCTTCAAATAAAAAAAGGCATTTCTATGTAACTCCCAATTTTATCCCAACTTCCATTCTATTTTGCAAGATTTCTATTTTTACTCATTATTTTTCTTATTATAGAGGCAAATTAAAGATAATCAAACAAGTACTCGTATATTTTGTTACAGAAAATATTTCACAAATTTTTTTAGAAATATTTCCGTTAACTTTGTTTTATGCTAATAAAACAGAAATCTTCAATTTTTTTAAAAAAAAATGTATGATTTCTGATGAGCAACAAGAATACTATTTTTAATTTATTATTTTCTATTCTCTGTATTCTCGTATATTCTTATACATTCTTTCTTTTAAATCGAATTTACATCCATCGAAATGTTAGTTTCATCAAAATGCAGCATTACTAGCTCAAGTGATTTGTACTATTTCCACATGTGTATCTATTCATACTGATTTGTCTGAGAGAATTGGTTTCTAAACATATTATACCGTTCTTTAAATTATTTATTACACTGTTCTTTAACAGGGTGAGATGACTAAATCTTAACGCGCCGTGAAATATTTTCAAAGTGTCGCTAATAATTGCTACTCAAAAACGTAAGAAATTAAAAAGTTGTTATTTATCCAAATTAAAAATATACATATGAGAAACAAAATAATAATCATTAATTGTATAGACATAATATACAAATTATTTATATAATAACTGTGATAAGAAATCATATTATGTTTGTTTATAATCAAATAAAAAAGAGAAGTGATTACTTATTCCTCAATTTTCATATCCTTTTTAGCTATTTCAATAACATTAGAATATAATAAAGAAATATTTATGAAGTTATAAGATTACTATGTAGGAAAATTTGATGTAATGAATTTGTGGAACATGCAGAATGTAATTTAAAAATGAAAGCAATGACGTTGAAATAAAATGAAGATACAGAATTAAAAAAAAGTGGAACTAGACTAGTTGTATTTCTCCTTGATGGGTTGTACCTCAAAAACGGTGAAATATTGTAAATTTTTTTTATTTGACATTTATGGCGGCCATTTTAGATGTTTTTCGTCTAATGTTAAAGAAAAAAGCCTAATGTTCGAAATATTTTCTGGTAGAAGAAATGTTTCAATATTAATATAAATTTCTAAGGATATAACACATATAATTATTTATTAAATAGCGTTTTCAGAATTTTGATTTTTTTTTTTTTTATTATTTTTTTTTTTTTAAAAAAAAAACATGCAATCTTTTGTTTTTGTGTAAAATGGTTATTCAATTTTTTATGTTAAAGTATAGGAGACGAAATGTTCTAATACATTTTTTTTAAAAAAAATTGTAATTTCAAGCAGAGTTGAATAAGTTAGAAATATAGGCTGCTCTCCATCCGATAGCGTAGCTAGAATATAGTTTTATGTCGTTATTAATCATTTTTTTAAGATTTCAAATTAATTTTCATTAATTATTGACGTACTTTGAACTGTCTACAACAGATGGCGTCAGTATATTTTTTCAGGAGAACATACTCTTGGCAAGGAATGCTTATTTTAGGCGAACATTTACAGTTATTTTCTGGGATGAAATTACAGTAACTTGTAAATTGTGACTAATGGTAAGTAATGAAGAAAGCTTTATGATTCACTAATGCGTACGCGAAGAGCTTACGAACTAACCACTAACAAACTCTCCTGTCTAGGAATATTTTGAGTGTGTTTAGAAGAATTTATTTGTGTGTTATGGTAAATTTGTGTTAGCGAAAAGATGTTTAAAAAAATAAATTTTGATTCAGTGAAGTGAAAGGAGAGAAGAGAGAATTTGAATTAGATCAATGTTGAACCTCTCCGAAATCAATTAACCGTCTGAGACACTTTCCGTATATCACTTTGTATACGAGAACAGGGGTGATTTTCAGCGAAAGGAAAATGACATTTTGCAAAAAAACATATTTTAAGATGAAAATTTAATTTTTATTAGTTTATTCACTATCGAGTTATATTTAAATAAATTTGCTCTTTTATATTTATTCCCAACCAGAATCTAGCATTTGTTTTCATTGAGTGAAAAGGGTTATTGTAACGAACTTTGAGAGAAAAAAAATTCCATATTGATTTTATTAGATTTCCCAATTTTTCCTACAATTGGATAATTCTTTTCCATTATTAGTAGTGAATAATTGATATTATTTTGTTCTGAAGAAATTCAATAAAATTTTACATTTTTTTCCAATTCAAATCCATCACCTTTTTTCACTCCAATAATGAAATAATTTTACAGCGGAAAATTTCATGTACTTTAAACAAACAAATTCCATAATCGACCATTAGTAAAGACTGTACTGTATTGAAGACTATTAATAAAAATGACTTGTTTTCAGAACATCACATTTATTTGCGCACATCTTTTCAAGGATAAATTCAAGACACAATTTTACACAAGCACCACTTTTACAACGTTCGTCTTTACCTCTCGGAACCAAACTCAATACTAAATTTCCTATCCGTTGCCAGTAAATAATCTAAAATCAAAACTATGATCTGGTGTTGCCAAAAAAAAAAAATCTTAATAAAGAATATTGAAAAAGGTATTTTTAAATCGTCTGCTTTTAAAAGTAGAATAGGTGATGTCTTAAAAAAAGTATCACATTAAATTAAATCGTCTGCCTTTTATAAGTTGAACAGATAATATATTAAAAAAGTATCACATTAAGATTAAATCGTTTGTTTTTAAAAATTGAATATGTCACAAGACGTTTAAAAAATATTTTTATTTTTAACATAGTAACAATTTTTGCAGATTTGACAAGAACTTGATTCAATTGAAATGCAATGCTAGCTTAACATGGTCTGAAAAAAAAAAAATCTCTCAATGATTTAAAATTATAAAATGCATTTATTATTCAAGGCTGATTTCTTTACTTTTAGAATTAATATTTAGATTAAGATATATATGAAATATTTAAGAATATCGCTTTCAAATAAAGGTTTTAAAATTAGTGGCCCAATTAACGTTTTCCCCACTATTTTATGTATGATATATTAAAACAAGTAATACATTCAAAAAAATTAAGTTAGTTCCTGCTTAAGTGAACAAAAACATTTTTTATTTTAGTTACTTTTTATTAAATAATTACAATTAATATAAATATGTCTATATAATATAAATATATCAATATATATATATGACAGAATCACAATATTGAGTGGCAAAAAAAAAAAAAAAATTCAGTGATCTACACGCTTCGTCACTGACGGTATTTATTCCTAAATTTATATCCGGCTAAATATCTGATAGAATAGAATTTTTTTTTCTCTCATATAAAACTGAAATTAATTATTTGAAAATCAAATAAAAAAATTTTATGCTTCGACAAGTTTCGTTCCAAAGGCATGAAGATTCTACGCCGACGCTCTACCAACTTTGCCATTGCAAGACAAATGACGTAGTAGAAGCATTGGCTTGTTTCTTAATTCATCCGTTAAATTAAGTGGTTGGAATCCGCGTAAAAAAATCGAATTAAGAAATATTGTTCATATTTTATTGCTTGAGTTAAGAAATATTTAAATTAATAAAATAGAAAAACCCGCTTAGAAATGTTTTTTTATTGAACCTTAAGAATTTAAATAAAATTTAAGTACACAATCAGACACTAATTTAATTACACACCACGTTTCCAGCTTCTCAATGAACTCTGGTTTGTTGGAATTTGATAGGCTTGTTACAACGTTTTTAGGTATTTCACTTCGTGTGTGTGTGTATCTGTGTGTCATCAAATTTTCGATCGTTAATTTAAGCAACTTCTCATTAAACTAGAGCTCTGAAACCTTGGAAATTGTTCTTACTCGCCTAAAAATGCAATATTTAGACATTTGCGACAAGTTTTAACTAATATATATATTTTTTAATAATGCAGTTTAAACAAACAACTTGGCGCGATTTCAAAAATCGCCAAACTTTTCGATTTTTTTTCGGCTGAATGTTAAGTCCGCGAAGCGCACCAGGGTAGCATACATTTGGCAAAATACCGCCAAATAATTCCTTTCACCAAGGATGGTTGGGCAAAACTGCATTCCAACCATTTAATTTACTGGATGAATTAAGAAACAAGCCAATGTTTCTACAATGTTATTTGTCTTGCAGTGGCAAAGTTGGTAGAGCGTCGGCGTAGAATCTTTATGCATTCGGATCGAATCTCGTCGAAGCATAAAACTTTTTTTGTTTGATATTCAAATAATTAATTTTAGTTTTATACGGAAGAAAAAAATTTTTTTTTGCCACTTTACAATGTGATTCTGTCATATGTATATACATATTTATATTAATTATAATTATTTAATAAAAAGTAACTAAAATAAAAAATTTCTTTGTTGACCTAAGTAAGAATTGACTTTAATTTTTTTTTATATTACTTGTTTCCAACCAAGTTCGGAAACAAGCCCAAGCAAAGTTTTAAATTTCCAAATTTAAAACCTCAGAATGGAATCACACAATGAAATTTCTGGCCATATTATCTTAAAAATGCTTGACATACAAATTGTTTGTAATGAAAAAAAAAAAAGTTTCGAAAGCACACTTTTATTTGCTTCGCAGTATTCTAATCATGACCATATTCCTGATGAGTTTCTTATTTAAAGTTATATTCATTACATTTTGCACGACTTTCTTAATTTTGAGTTGTAACCAATGGTTATTTTTGTAATAACTACTAGATGACGCCACCAGAACAGAGGACCTGCACGGTTTCCCTCTGGTGAGAAACTGGTAGTTGAGCCCAAGCTGCGGGGAAAGCTGGTGTGACCATTACTCGGGAGTTTTTCCCTTATGTTATTTCTGCCTTTATAAAATATACATCTTTGAACTGAGAAAAAATGAACTGTATAGATATGGCTATTGTACAGAAAATAAATGTATGTAACCTTGAGGTGAACTAATTTCATGGAATGATCGAAGAATTCATCACAACGAATTACACTCTTCACTTGACCGTGGTTCAAAATTACGAGGTCTGTCGCCAATAGCCCTCGTGTTGCTTCTAGTGCGACGTTAATAAAACCTAAACGAATAACATTGAATATTTTTTCACACAAAATATATTTCCATTCTTTCAGAACTATTAAGCTATGTAAGCTTAAGAAATTAATAATTTGGCCAATTTTGTAAAAAAAGGTGCCATTTGTCAATGTAATAATCTAAGACCATAGTTTTCCTAAGTTTAAATGATACAACGTAACATAATTTTTAATGTAATACGTGTTTATATAAAATCACAAAATCCTTGTTAATTTCAGTGAATGGTAAAACTTTTGTTTCATGAATTGCTTGTGAGCGTTCCAGACAACTCTATGTATTACTTTGAAAAGAACAGACATCTTTGGTGGTGAAATTTGTTCTTTGCAATGCATTACTTAGAACAATATTTTATTACTTCAATTTTTTTGTTCATGCATTTTCATTTAATTCTTATGCATTTATACAATAATTTTCTTATACATATATAATGAGAATTATTAATTTCGAGTTAAAGAAGTTAAAGAGTATCAATATCGATGAAAACAATACAATATATATATATATATATATATATATATATATATATATATATATATATATATATATATTAAACATTAAAATGAATAGTGACATTTATTACAAAACTGCTTAAATTGAATATTATTATATAGGTGTTTAGAGGAAAAATTTTCACTTTCTTCATTTTACTGGAAAATCGAGTGTTGGAGCCTTTTTGAGCTTAGATAAACTACTGTTTAAAATTTCAGGATGTCGCATCTGAATGTAATAAGATATTTCAAAATAAATAAAAATATATGGAAAATAATAATAAAAAAATGATATGATATTCTTTTAAATACGAGTTTAAATTTTAGTTAAGTGTGTATGTAGACCCCCACCCCTCAATTAATCAAACAAATGATCATATTGAATGAGATAGATCAATATTAAAAATTTATATAAATATAATTTACGTTAAATATTTACCGCCTAATTGTTATAAAGAAATATTTTAACATCAGACTTATTTGCATGTTGTCCGGATAAGTAAAGCCTAATTCATTCAATTTCTTTAGACTGTTTCAATAGTTGAAATTTATAAAACAACATGTGTGAATATGTTTTTTGTGTTGATACGCATAGATAATGAACAGAAATCGCTTTAAGAAATCAGGACGTATAATTTAACTGTAGTAGCATTTTCTTTCTATCAGTTATCTAAAAAAAAGTTATACAGTGCTCAACAAAAAATTTAAAAAATTCTATGCAATGTTTTGTAAGGAATAGATTTTTTATAATAATTAATAAATTCCTCAATTAGAATTAAAGTAAACAATGAAATATTGAGAAGGCAATAGTAAACTTTTCTGGCATTAAAATTAAAGGAAACGATAAATTATTAAATTGAGTATATTGAAGCTAAATGTAATTAAAATTGAAGTAAACGATAAGAAATTGAAAAGTGATCTGGTACACCAAAAAGGATCCACCTTAAACAATAGCCTCTTAGGTTACTAAGAAAATTGCTGCCTCACAGCTGTCTTAAAATTCTGTATAACGTTATTTATTTTCAGTCATATCTTGATTCCAGCTTACATATGATTTAAAGTAATACTAAAAATCGATAATTAAATAAAATACTTAATTTTTATATTTGTTTCACTTAAATCCAATAAAGATTTGAGGGAATTTTATTATTACTGTATACTTTAGAAAACTGAGTTCATTAGTGGTAAAAGCAGGTATCAGACACGCTTTCTATATATTTTATTTCAATCCAGTGAAATTGAGGAGAAATTCATTATGACATATTTTTTAAAATCAAGTCCATTACTGGGGAAAGCACACATCAAAAAATATATACGGAAAAACAAGGTAAATAATTTAAAAGTGGTAAGGTACATTTTTGGGTTAACTTAAACAATAGCCTCTTGTGCAGCTAAAAAGTTATTACTTTTATTTTCATAAAAAAGCACGTGCTTTTCACTTTAAGGTATTAATAGATCAGTATAAGTATACGAAAGTTTTTTGCAATTATATAACTTATTGTTTCTTTTATATTAGCGAAAAGCTTTCTTTCCATTTAAAACATTTTATGATAAAAAAAAAACATTTTGTTAAAAAAGTTTTTTTTTTTTTCCTTTTTCATTATAGATGCAGCTAAATAATATAATTTATGTTGAATTCCGTAATTTATATATTTCTTAGAGAAAATGAATAATAAAGCAGAATCTAAAGTTCTTTCCATTTTAATTTATGAATTTTTTAGCTTTTAAAAAAAAGACTTGTTAATCATTCGGGATAACTCAGTTTTTCATTTCAAATAATCAAAAACTATAGTATATGCAATATGTAAATAAATCAATTTTTGAAATATTTTATATCGTATTAAACTAAATCTTAAGTTATCATATAAGAGTACAAACTGTGATAAAATATAACTGATTTGCTTTCCAAAATAAATTTGAATCACTTATTGAATAAAAGTAAGAATATGCATTCAAATAATAATAGTTACATTTAGATAAGTGATAAATATTTGGAAGCATTTTTTGCTTTTGTTTTGCAATTTAACGTTATGTCAACAATGATTTGAGTGGGGAAAGACATTGGTTAAAGTCGGGAATAGGGCGTCCCTAGGCGATTGGCAACTTTGGGAAACATTGACGCCTTTTGGGAGCTATAATTGATGATCTAACACTAAGCCTACTC
>BMAW01103418.1:187293-227896 GCA_019974015.1 Nephila pilipes
CAAGTAAGTCGCATCAAAAGTTAGGCTTCACGCGTTTGGTGACGACTTGGCGTAATCGCAATTTGACGGGCGCCGCTATAATAGACAAGTACCCTAAAAACTAATTTTTGAAGCTAAAGTAATGGTTAATGTTTCTCAAACCCAACCTTTTACTTAATCCTTATGAAAGGTAATTTATAGTTTGATAGCAATTCTTAGAACTCTTTCATTATGATTTAAAATTAAGAGAAGCATTTTGGTGAGATCACGTAGCAATTTACAGATATCCGATACAGTAATGATCAAAACAAGTTATAGATTAAAATGAAAGAATATCTTTATTTATTAACATTTAATTTAAAATTAAATTGTTGAATTTCGTGTTTTGTAAGAAACACAAAAAGAATTTCTAATTATTACTTTTTTAATGCTTTTCGTTCTAAATCGTATTTTACTTATCGTTGCCTCTATTTAAATAAAAAATAAAAAGATTGAGAAATCAGGTTATTTATTTATTTAAAATAAACCTGCAACTGATTCGTGATTTAAAAAAGAGCTAATTTTTTTGATTATATATAATCCAATATCTGTCGGAATAAACATCCAAGCGTTCGGTGCGACTAGGTTCACATCCAGAGAAGAAATGAAACATTTGACATCGTATTCAAAAGAGTCGCTGACATTGGCGAGAGAAATCTTTGGCTATGTAACCCTGCAAACTGCTATCCCCTGATTGGTAGATTTTCCCTCTTCTCCTCGCTAGCAATCATCCTCTCTTTAACGAGTTATATATTCTTATTGAATGACCATTGCCATTCCTTGAATCTTTTTTCTATGAAAAATGAAACGGGTAGGAAATGATTGAATGATTGTTCATGATTATGACCACTCGTCTGCAGAAGCCTCGCAAGGATAGAACAAAATTACATCAAAATACTAATTAATTTTACATAAACTATCATACGTTTTGAGGGAGCAGATATATTCATTATTATTTCTTAAAAAGTTTTTCCCAATCAAAAAAATTAAGGTAGGATTATTTCCAGATTTAACTGCAGCTGTATAGACAACACAACATCAACAAACGGCTCTAGTTTCGTATTTGTCTCAAAGGATGGCTGCGAAATTAAATATTTTAAGTACAATATTAAAGCAAGCTTCTGCGGAAAAGTTATTTAGCCTTTTGAATTCAGTAAGTTTCTATTCCCTGATTATCATTATTATCAGTAATTTACACAAATCTGTTGGGGGAAAAATCAAGACGACCGAATGTTACTCCCCATGTGTCGCCTTATTTATTGAAATTCCAAATTAAATCACTGTTTATGCTTGATTTAACTACCTGTATTTTTTTTAAAAAAAAAAAAAAAATCTGGAAAACTTATTATAGTCTAAATGGTAAAATAAGTGTTATTTTAATTTATAGGAAGACAGTTTTGATTTCTATTTTCTATAATTTATTTCTACTTCATTTAATTGGTGATATCGGATCAACTTTTTAAAATGTTTCTGCCTTGACAAGAGTAAAGCTATTTTTTTAAAATAAATATTTAAATGTAGCCTTTTCATTATTGGCCTCAAAACTTTTTTTCTTCTTGTAATATCATCTGAAATAAGTTAAAAGGAATATGAAGAATTTGTAAGATTAATACATTTCTCTCTCTTACTTTGAAGGTGTGGAACAACTGCACTATAACTCCTTATCCAAATAAATTTAGTGGTCTTTCTTTCTTTTTTTTTTTTTTTTAACCTATTCCTGTTTAGGTTTCTTTTTGTCTTCAGCAAAGATCATGAAAGAACTAGTTGTAATGAGAACTAACTTAATATTTCCAAAGTATTGCAAATAACAGAATTTGACATCATAGGGATTAAGCAATATATGACTAAAAATTATTTTTAAACTTAATTATAATACACTATACCCTTTACAATAATGATTAAAACTAAACTGTTCCAATAAGGACAAATATTGAAGTATTTGTTGAATATTCTATATGCTCTTATTCAAAATTTAATGGAATGTTATTGATATATTATCTGTACTATCAAGATTATCCTTAAATTTAATGAAATTTTTTGGGAATTTTTTTTTATAAAGACCTCTCAAAGTAGCAAATGTTTCTATAATTTTGCAATAGGTTTTACAATTGAGACTATTTATTCATACTACTTATAAGGCTCATTAATTTTACTGTAACCTTATTTCAGCTAATTATGACTAAAATTTAGGATTATAAAGGTACTATTTTGACTATCAAGAAATATTCTTTATGTGAAAAAAATATCCTAAATTATCCTCTGAAGCTGGATGGTTCAGCAAACCCACCATTTTTTTGGATAATTTTTCTTGATTGATTGGTTTTAAGGGAAATAGAGCAACAAAAGTTGTCATCTCAAAATTGAATAACTTCAACTTAGTATATAAAATAGAGCTTAACAATCTTGTATTTACAACACAGATATCAAACACAAAAATTCGTTAAATGATATTCTAGTTAATCATGATTAAATCTATTATTATGGAAATAATATTTTCACAATCAAGAATCATTCAATAAATTAATAGGATATGTTTAATAATTCAAGGCATTGAAATTTAAAAAGAAAAATGTTTTTGGATTATTATAGTAGATCAAATCTTTACTTGCATACCGATTACGATGCAAACTTGAAGTCATTAGAGTAATTGTGTGTTGTATCATGATTAAAGTTGATAAATGAAAATATAACAAAAACCATGACAGCAAAAAATACTAATGGGGAATAAAAGTAAAATTGCATTTTATATGGCATTCTATTTTAATGATTTCCATTGTCGAATTTGTCTTTATTAAGTCAATGTTTGCAGTTATGTTCAAACCTCAAACTATATTGTAAAGTTTATATAGTTGTTTAAATCTTAAAAAGTAGTGGTTTAATCTTATAAAGTATAATTGTTTATATCTTAAATATTTTTAATGTATTAAATAAACACATTTAATGTAGGAATAGTTTAAATGTAGTAATGTCCTTGTAATTGAACTCAGTTTAATCACTGATTTTTTAAGGAAGTTTTTTTTCTACTGAAATCATTTTTTAAGGAATTCTGTTATGTTTTTAAATTTTAAGACTGTGTAGTTATATAGTAAAAATGTGAATTTTAATATTTATGAGATTTTTTTTTTACCCTCTTCTTGTGTAAAGAGATGTATATTGTATTCCAAATATTTCATTTTAATTGGCCATTTTGTTAAGTTCCATAATATTTAAGACAGATGATCTATAAAATTGTATCAAAATAGAACAAACTGATTTTGAGACAAATAATTATTGAAAAATTGCATAATAAAAGGATTTTTTAAAACAGCTTCTAAACTTTTAAATTTGATCCTTCATAAGATTAACAGAAATATAAAAAATAACCCTTAAGTATGGCTCTTTTTCCATTAAAAGGTTTTATTTACATTGTCATGCATACATACAACATGTTCAGTACGATAATTATTTGAGGAGAGCAGCTTAAAAAAACTATTTTTACAACCCCTTAATTTTTATTCATTTTGCATTAAAAGTGTAATATGATCTTTTTCACTATCAATATTAATATTCATTTGAAAACTGATTAAGTTTAAACTATATCAATTGATTGTTTAATCTTAAATGTAATTGTGATTGCAAAAATAAATAAATAAATAAAATAGTTTTATTTCATGAATATTGATAAACATGTAAAGTTTTGTTAAAAACTTTTGTATGTGATTTATGTAAACAATCATTACAAAATTAATTTGATTAGCTAGAAACATATAAACTCAATTAACATTTATTCTAGATTGATGGTAAAAAGGATTTAATTCTTGATAAGGAATTAATATGTTCTTTGGATTACATTGCTAACTTCAGTCAATTAAAGGTAAGGAGTTTTATTAATTACAACCTAATTTTTTAAATTTCATTGTAATTACTAATTATTTATTACACATAAGTTTATTAGCAATCCTTTGAAATTACTACATTTGTCTGAGTATAAGGCAACCCAAAAATGTTTTATGAAGATAGTTGGGGGGAAAAAATGATAGAATTTAATGCTATTTAGCCTGATAAGCATTTATTTAAAATAATTAATTACTCAGATTACATTCATAGCTATAAAATTTAATAAGAAGATATTGAATAAAAATTAAATAAGACAATAAGAGTTGTTGCATTCCTCTATATAGACCTCGAATCAATATTTTAATAGGAAATGGTTTGTCAAAAAAGTATTGTATTATATTCAGGCTTTTACAGTAATTCTTTTAATATGCTTCCCCCCCCCCCCTAGAATTTAAAGTAATGTGAGTGAAATTTAAAAAATTTAGAACTATTTTAAACACTAAATACTTATGAATTAATTTTCTAATGAAAATAATAAAATGTTTATATAAAATCCTTGTATTGTAAAGTCTATAATCTGACAAATGTGTATTTTTTAATTGGGAAGAAAAACAGATATTAACTTATATTTATAATTTAGTTCAATTCTGAGGATTTATTTTTTATTTTTGATGAATGCATATAATTTTATGTGAAGAATATAATTAAAATTATGTAATAATATTGTGAATTATATTTTGTATTTTTCAGACTTGTCATGTTGAAAAAGTTTTTAAATTAGAGCCAGGATCAGCTCCAGGTGGAACAAATAAGTAATTAAATCTGTTTTTGCTTTAAATGTAATCCTTCTAATTTGCTGATTTTTTTAATGCATAGTAAATTGCAATTCATTATGTGTCCTGCAGTATATTATTGAACTTGTACTACTCAAAACTATCTTTAATTTAATCTAACAGCTAAGATAAAATCATATTTAATGATAATTCTAATGATTGCATGGCTTAAAAACTTCAGAAGGAACTAAAATAGAAGTTTTTTGTTTGGAGAAATTGTTTGTTAACGAACTATGAGCAACAAATTGATTTCTCAATATTGATGATTGAAAATTTTGAATTGTGGACTGTTTCATGTGCATTATCTCTGTGAATAATCAAGCATCAGTTCCTTCTGAGATAATAAACATTGCAGTTAATTTCAGTTTTTTTTTTGTGATCATCATTACGTTGTTGTTACTTGATGTAGTTGCTTTAATATGGAAACTTTAAGCAAGATTTTGTACACTTTTGTATAATTCATAACTTGTTATGTGCTTCTCTATAGCCACTGCTTTTATCAACAAAGATCTGTCTTGCTGTTGCAATTATTGGTTTTATTACCACCTTGTTCAAAGGTTTTATTTACTAATTAAAAATTGTAGTTACTGTTATAATATCATTAAGGATTTTTATGCTCTCAAAACCCATTATAGTGAACCTTTGTGGACCAAATAAAAAGTTGAATGTAACCGAAGTTCTCTAGATCCAGTTTTGTTAAAAACAATCATTATGATGAGTCACAATTTATTAATAAATTATTAAATACATAAATATTAACCCTCTCTCACACACATACACACAAATACATTCAGCTGAATGATGAATCATTATCTATATACACTTTCTTTTTCAGGCTGACATGGTTTCTTTCCTCCATCCAAACTTTTCATCATGATCAGTATTGATCATGCTGCTATTTTTCCAAATGTTGGAAACTAGATTTTTGTTAAGAGAATAGATTCCATATCACCATTTGATTGACTCCCATCTTCTACACAATTGAATATTTTTTATATCAATTACAAATATTTTCCTTTTTATGGAATTCATCTTTTTTATGATTTTTTTTTCTGGATATTGCTAAGATGGCATAATGTCATTTTAGTCAGAAGCAAATAGTCCCTCAAAACAGTCAACAAGAAACAGATACAAAGGAGATAAACATCAAAATGTACCCCTCTATGGTCTGTCCCACCGTTGTTCTGACTTTTCAAGGGGTGTTTTGAAGAGTGGTGTGTATGTCAGATGTGGAATCTTAAAAACTACGTAGAGAGTGTGGAAAGAGGATTACTATTTATGGGGTAAACTAGCCAGGAATTCCTACAAACAGTGGGAAGGATAGAAAAAATAGTATTTTTGACAGAATTTCAGAATGTTGTCTTTCTGGAGATTTCATATGTATGTACAAAATTGCCTCTGGAAAGCTAGAAAAAAATTCTATGTAAGGGAAATTTCAATTTACTGTAAGTTGAATTGCATTTTCTCAGGAGTTCATTTTAAGTGTTTATGATTGCATTAGTTCAGTAGAAGCTCAAATGGGACTGTTAAAGAAATTTGCTGTAACTTAGAATTTACTATGTCTTGGATTCACTATAGTGAGGTTCTATTATACATTAAAATTATGAAATTATAATTAAAACAGTTTCATAGCTTTTTTTTTCTTACCTTTCCCAGTAAATTACATCTTTGTCATTAGTTTCCCAGTTAAATTTTAAATTCAATTGATAATTTGCTATGTTTAATAGTGTTTGTTTTTATCAGACAACCTTTTCTGTTTATGTTATGGTGATTTATATTTAATGTAGCTTTATTTCAAATGCTAATCGAGTTAATCAAAACAATTATCTTGTGATTAAATTTTCAACCCCCCCACTTTTTTATATATATATATATATATATATATATATATAAATTAATAAATATTTCTAATTACATTATTTTTCAAAGTGTATTTATTTCAATTGCCTGATAACATCTTTTGATGCTTGTTATAATATAGTGACATATTTTGATTGCAAGCTAGACTAATATTTATAGTTTTTGCAGTTTTGTTTATTTTATGTACAAAAAATTAATTTGTCTATGTTATTACTATCATAGTTTAATCATAAAAAAATTTGAGAAATATTTTAAATTTGTCTTGATTATCATGTTTATTCATTATTAATTATCATTTAAAGTGTTTATTGCTTATGATTTTAAATTTTCCTTTTGCTTGTTTCTCTTTCTCTTGATTCAATGAAATTTTTCACATTTGCAATGTGGAGTCCATACTATTAAAAAAATTATTTTTTAGATCTTATTCAGAACCAATGTAAAACAATTCAAGTTTATTTTGTATTCCAAAACTTCAAATTGTCTTTTTTTAGTAGCTGATTAATACAAAATGTACTTATCAATTAATCAAATTGCTTTAATTGATATGTACAAGTAACCTTGCCAAGCATGTTTGTTAAAAAATTGCTGTGTTATGCAAATTCATGTATCAAAAGATAAAGATATATTGCAGAAAATACAGTTAAGCTCTAAGAATGAGAAAAGTATATTGTGTGTTTATGTATAGTACTTTTATCAATTGGAGAAATATACTAAAGCAATTGACATCAGAAGTTTTATATATTAATGTGAATTAAATAATAAATTTTATTCTTTCTTTTCTGGACATAGTTCAGATTTACAAATTAATTAAAAGTTTTAAATATGAATGAAAAGAAATTTTTTTTAAAGGTTCTTAATATTTCTCACTAGAAATGAATTTTAAAATTTAATAAATTTTGAAATTCTGCACAAAAATATAATATGACATACATACGACACATTTTGAACTTTTTTAAAAGTTTTAATTTTGTTCTGTATTTATGGGGAGTTTCATAATTTTTCAAATAGTTCCTTAAAGCTTAATGCATAATGCAGTCAATTTTCTAATTATCAAAGAGCATTAAAGTGTAACTATGTTCTATGGTACTGCGTTTTGTAAGGGTTTTCCCCCTATTTTTGAACTATGTTATAACTTTACTGCTTTTATATGTGTAATGCATGTATGTATATGAATATCTTTTTTTGCACATTTATGCTTACGTTATTTTTATCTAAATATTAAAATGTTATGCATGTATATTATATCTTGAGCATGTATATTATCTAAATTGTCAGTATTTTATCATCTGAACAGTAGCATTTAAAATTAGCTAATTTGATCTTTTTTGTAATGCATTTTAAAATTTCTTGTTTCATATTTGATTTTTGTAGATGTGTGTATCTAATAAAACCAACTATACAAAATACCAAAATAATTGCTGATCATATCAATGCTAGCAGAAGCATAGATAGTCCCAAAAGATTTTGGATCATAAATGTTCCTAGAAAGGTACAAAGTTTACTAATTTTTACTTAATATTTCTGAAATATGTGTTTATTTTTAATATGTATTCAAATAATAAGTAATTGTATTTAAATCATTTATATTACATTCATAAAGGATTTTTATTTAAACCAGATTATCTAGAGAAATTTATGTCATTTTATATATTATGTAATTAGATATAGGAGCTTTTAAGTGAATATGCAAAATGAAAACATGCATGTATAATAAATAAAATCAAAAATTTTTTAAATTCAACAATATTTCTGAGACATTTTAAGTGCAAGAAATTGTGTAAAGTAATATATGTTATTACAATATTGACAAAGCTTTCTTCATATGTATGCTGTTTTTGATTTAAATTGTTTTACCGATATTAAAAAAAATTTAATGAGTGTATCAAAGTGGAAGAATTTTGCAATTGTTAAAATAATTTCCCATGTGAAATCTCTTAAAAGTTACTCTATAATTAAGATAATTTTTTATATTGTTACTGAAAAGTATTTTAGCAATTTTAAAAATAATGAGAAATATATAACATTTCTACTACTAAAAATGTTATTCACATGACTCACAATTAGGTATATTACACCATTATTATATTGCACAAAATGTTAGAAAATATTCTAAGTAATATACTTTAAAATTGAATTACTTTATAAGTATTAATATACTTCTCATTCTGTCTTGTATTAACTTGTATTTTATTGTTTGTGTACTGTCGATGTTTTTGTGTAAGAAGTAAGAATGCAAAACAAAAATTTTTTTGAAAATTTACAGTTAAAAAATCTGTTACATTTGAAATACTTTTTTTTTTTAATGAAATGATATTTTTTATAGCTGTTTGCTTCTGAAACATTGCTTGAAAGGGAAGGTGTGTACGGTTATGCAAAGCAGATGGAATTGCCTCTTGGTTTCTGGTGCCTTGATAAAGATTTGTTTTCTCTTGAATTACCAGATTTTATCAATTCTTTCTATTTGGTATGTTAGTCAATTTTTCCCTCATGTGAAATTATATTAAGATCTATTAGAAAGAAAGTGAAATTAAATTATTTTTGTGTGACCTTTAAATGCATGTTTTTTAATAGCTTTTTATGTTAAAAAAGGCAAAAAATAAAGACAATGAATTCTATATTAATCTGTGGCATGTATGTAAGTATTGATTTTATTCATTCATAATTCAGGAATATATAGAAGTAAGAAATGTAACTTAAATTAATATATATAAATGAGAAATTCATTTTTTGTTTTTATATTTTACTTGATTGTTTAATTTCAACTTGTAACTTGTTAATTTTTATTGAATAGTTCCTACTTATTGATGCTTATTTTAAATATCTTCATTTGCTACAAATTTTTTTTATTTCATTAATTTTATTTTCAGCCATTGTTAATATGAAATATGTGAAATATATTATTTAATTATCCAGAGTTGTGTTTAAATTAAATATAGATGAACAATATTAGCTATAATAAACCTATTCATGAAATAATTATATATTACTGTACTTTAATTTAAGTGGGGCATAAGTATCTTAATTCTTTTACACTAATTAAATCATATTTTTAATATTACAGGCTTCAAATCATAAACAATTTAATCTAATTTTGTGACAAATTTATTATATTAAAGTAATAAAAAGTTGTAGAAATGTGGAAATAACTCTTTTTTCTGTAGTAGTGTAATGCTTGTAATTTTAAGAAATCTTTTTTTATTTTTCAGAGAGGCGATCTCACATATGTACATACTGCTGCAATGGCTTTGGCTCAGCTGTGCAAAATTTGTGGACCAATACCTAAAATATTTGGTCATGGAAGATGTTCTAAGGTAGTCTTAATAGTTTTAGCTGTATTATATATAAAATTTTTTATTTTTAAAACTTTTTTGTACCAAAAGTATTGGATAATGATAGTTATTTGTTTGACAAAAATATGTCTCTGTATGACTGCATATGCTAAACAATTGAAGAAAATTGGAATTAAAAAAAAATTATGTGATGCTGCAGAATAAGAAAAAGGAATTATTCTGGTTTATAATACAGTTGTTTTGATATAAATTTTATTTGAAAGTTAACCAAAAGATATTTAAAAATAACAAACTGTCATTCGTTATATGAAACTAGACATGGAAATAATTTGTCATCAAAATTTAGCTCTTTTGAATTGGGAGTAATTCTCAAAAGTTATAAATAATTTTTCATTAGTTTCGACTTAAGTTTCATTTTCATCACATTCTTCTTTTTTTTTTTTTTTTAAAAAAAAACATCTTTATGGATAAGATAATTCTACAAAAATAAATAAATAAATAAATAAATAAATAAAGGCACTAAAGTATTCTCTTAGTATTTAGATATCCATCCTTGATTAGTAATTTTCATTTGTTCACATTTGAAGCCATTCATTTTTTATGTATCCTGCCTTTCAATATTACTTTTTGTTCTACCATGATCATTGAAATAATATTTAATTTTGTAATAGTGTTTTCAAGTTCAGTGAGTTCAAATTTTTTATGTGAGGTTCTTTAGTTTACATATTAAAAAGTAGATGTGCTTTCCCAGCTAAATTTATACTTATCTATATTTCTAAAATACTCAAGCTACATTCTGATTGCTTTGCCAATATGAAATTTTTCTCTTAAAAATTTCAAGTTGTTTATCATATTCCTTATTGTTCTATGTTTTCATTTTTTAAAGGATTTTATTATGATTTAATACTTTATACTATTTCTGAAAAATGAGTGCTAGTAGAGTCATTTTCTCATCCAGTTCTGGGTATATAACTCATCTTATTCCTAAAAAAGAATTTATTTGCAATAAAAATTCTCTCAACCTTGTTAAAAATATAGTTTAGCTAACTACTGTATATGAACATGTAATAATAATTCACTGTATTCAGTCTTGCATTTTTTTTAAATAAAGCTAAGAACTTTATTTAGCCCTATTTTGATCAATTTGAAATTAACAATTCTGTATGCAACATTCATCACATTATTGAATTTTAGTACTTTAAATTATAAAACAAACATTTATATAACGACATTCCAAACAAGTTGATGAATTAATTATTTTTTTAAATTGTATAAATTGATTTCATTGACAATGTATTAAAAATTCCACTGAAATAATTATTAATGCTATCTTGTAAATGAGGTAAATTTTAATATATTAACAATTATTGAATAAAATGTTGATATTTTGAGCTCATATTTCCTTGAATTGTAATAACAGGAAAAAATTCTTCATTTTACTAAAATGTAATTTTTAAAAACCATCCAAATAAAAATGCATCATTGTGTGAACCAGTTTATTATGTTTTTTCTTAAAATCATCAAAAATAAATAAATAATAATAATAATAAATTAACAATGAGAACAGATGCAAGAACATAATGTGAAAACCTGTGTAAAATGTAATATTTATTGAAGATGATTAGTGAATGTTCAATTTCATTTTATAGGCTATCAATAATTTTGAGTCTGCAGATATATATCTTGGCATTGCTTCATAATTTTTTCATTCCAATTGTATTTTAAAAGTGATTTTCTGTAAATGCTTTCTATTTTTATATCTTTGTAACCATTGACTCAACTGAGAGAGAGAGAGGGTGTGTGTGTGTATCTCATATAGTATTTGTTGAACTTGTTGATTTTTAACTCTCATTGGCAGAGTGGAGAAAGAGGAAGACCCTGAAAATTATGTTGTTTTGTTTAAATTAAAATAACAATGCTAATCTTACTCCCCCCCAGATATTTTAATTTTTTTAATGTTTCTAAAAAGCTCTAAAATCCATTTTCTTTTTTGAAAACTAATTGTTTTGTCCTAGCATTCAAATTCAAATGTAAGATATGGGTGAATGCTGATGGCTGTGTTTCTTTTGTTTCATTTTTCTCCCTAAAACGGTTTAATTTTCTGCATAAAGTGTATAAAACAAATGTGTCCATTTAAGACTTAGTTTTAATTTATTTTCAATACATTTTTTAGTTTGAACTTGTAAATTTGATACATGTTTATTCTTTCATATATAAATGTTTCTTTGAATAGATGGTTGTTGACCTCATGAATTTAATTATGAAAGAAAGTTCGTCTCCTTCAGGTGGATCAGACAGAATATCACATTTAATTATTTTAGATCGAGGTGAGAGTTTAAAATTAAGATTTCTCTGTGCTTATTAAGAACATTTGTCATTTATAAAAAATTATTTTCTTTTGCAAAAATTAATCCAAAAAAGTTAACAATTAACATGTTGGGAATCCAGAATTTGATTTATTTGTACAATATCCTTTCTTTAATTTGGCATTGGATGGTTTGGCACATTCTATAATCTGGCACCAATTGAACCATTATTAGCTTTCAGATTTTTTTTGTATGGATTCGGAAATTGTTGATCTTGACCACTAGGTTACTCACATTTTTTAGCAGTATTTATTGTAATTGTCAGTTTTCATTTCAGAACAGTATTTATTGTTTTCTAGTGAGTTACACATTACATTTGCACAATATCACAACTGTAAAATGTACTTGAATCTCTGTTGGAGTTCTTTAAGTGTTGATAAAATAAATAAGTGTTAGCATGTAAATAATGTGGCTCGTAATAATTGTTTATCTAGCATTGTATTTTATTAATTTTCTTTTGTGTTTTTTTATCAATTCAAAAATAGTCAATTAAATTAATGTTCTATGTTTAATTTTAATTTGGTTGTAATCAGAATGAGATGAAATACTTCCTTGAATAATTTTATCTACACAGGTTCAGAACGTGCATAAACACATTAAATACATGTTATATTCTTTTAAATTTTTATACAACAGAAAATATCTTTAGTATCCTATTAAAACTATATTGTCACTGAATAGTTTGGCATGGCTGTGATCCTGAATATGTCTGATTCAGGAGAGCTTACTGTAGTATTGTTTTTTGCTCTTGTAACAATGTGTGCTTTGTTTGCAATATTTTTATCTCTATATCAAAACATTGAAGCTTATTGGCAATAAACTGTGTTACAAAGGCTTATTCAATTGGGAAAACAAAAGCATTTAAAAAATCTTTTTATGTCTCATTTTATTCATATTTGCTTATATAAACATTTTATTAATTTTTAAATAATATTTAGAAATTAAGAGCTATTGTTTCATCTTGTGTATACCTACACTTTTAATTTAAACTGATGGTGTATACATAAACATTTTATATGAAGAATAGATTAATTTTATAACTAATTCAGAAATAATGCAGATGTAGAAAAAATGCATTATAAAGATTTCTATCTCTTTTTAAAAATTTGTAATTTAAGAAAATTTTTATTAAATATTTTTTTTTCAATATTAGTTGCTTTACAGATTTTTAAAATAATTTCCTTCAAATTTTTTCTTTTAAATACATTTCACGCATTTTTGTTTTTAATTTGTTTAATAGTCTCTGACTTTTCTTAGTAACTTTTCTGCTTTTTTTTTTTACAATACCATGCTGTTGTGTTATTTTATTATGTTTGGAAGTTCATTAAATATTAATAGAATTATTATTTTCAGATATCGATTATGTCTCTGTTTTTTTGTCTCAACTCACATATGAAGGAATGCTAGATGAATTTTTTGGAATTAATAGTGGTGAGTACGTATTTTAAAATTACGAGTTCTTTCTAACTTCTTTTGCCAGTTATAAATGTTTGAAATTTGAAGTGCTTATAATTTTTATAAAAACACAACAATTGTATTTTTTGTTTAAAATTTAAGTTCATTTATTACTTAATTAAAAACAGTTTATGAAGTTGTTTTCTAAAACATTTCTGTATTGGAAACAGTAATATCAAAATTTAAAATCAGTATTTAATAAGAGATTCTTTGATTATTTTAAACTTTTGGTTTTTATATATAATGGTAGTTTTAATGAAAATGAAAATGCCCTTGGTGACAGTGCCTTTGGTTGGTCTTTTGTATAATTGAATTATAGCATACAATAACTTTAATGACTAGATTGATAACAATGATGAATGTTTATATGCATTTTTCTTTCATTTTGTAACATTTTTAAACATGTCACTTACTTTTTTTTTCACCATCATATATTCATATTTTTTTTTGGTACTTCGAAAAATATCAAAAATATTTATTTAAATATTTTATAAATCTTACTAATTATATTGAAGTGGTATACATCATAAAAATATCATAGTACTACGTTACTAATAATATTTTGTATTATCATGTGATCAGACAATAAATTGCTGGGATTTTGTAGTGTTACAATAAAAATGTATATAAAATATTTCATCTTTTAATTTAGGGCGTATATTATTCCCTAAAGAAGTAACAGGAAAAGATGAGAAACTAAAAGTTGTATTGAACAGTAGTGATGTGGTAAGTTATGGTTATTTTGTTTACACCAAGATTTATATTCATATTTAACCCTCTGCACTCTGTTGGCAGCAAAAATGTGACATTTGAAATATGAATTTTAAGTTCAGTGTCACTGCTACAGCAACATACTTGTTTTGCTTACTTGAGTTCTTTCGTATAAACTGATGCATGTGTTTGTTACAGAAATTTCTTCCAACAGACACAAAAAATATGTGAATTTTGTGATAGTTGCCGCAGGAAACTCGGTATACACATATGGGTGATTTTAAATATAATATACATATACACTTGTAACTTATATAGTGATGGAGTCGTTGGTGTACTACTATACGAGTCGCTAGGCTGTTGTGCAAAAGGGTAAAGAATTTCCATCCATTTGCATAACTGTTGCATATTCAGTATTTTTACAGCAACTGATAAATTCATTGAAGGTTATTTTATACCTTCTATTTCAATAATTCAGGATATCAATACCAAGTAATAAATATTTTTGTAAATTAAGTTTTATTGTATTATGTACACTTTATTTACATGTTCTGTATTAAATTTTAAAGGGTTATAAATAGTTTCTTCTGTTTAATTTTTGGTGATTTTTCCAAAATCTGACATTTTCAATAATTTGACAGTGCTCTGGTCTGATATCTACCGGATTAATGAGAGTACTGTAAAATTATTTATGACTTTTTTTCCAGATCAATTTATAAGATCAAGGAATTGTATGAAACAAAAATTAATTCTTATGCTTTATGTGGGAATCAACTTATTGACGACTCTGTTTTTATACTAGATTCAAAAGAATGAAGTTATAAGCTAACATTAGTTTTTCAAAAAAATTCTATGTATCAGATTTTGCTAATTCTTAAATGTGTGATTGTGTATATTTTGCATGCACTGTAACTATTTCTATAAATATTAAATATTTGTCAAAATCTCCATGTCTAGATCAATAAAGTTTTTGTAACAATCTTGTTAACGAAATTAGAATTACTTAATTTATTTCTTACTAAAGTAACATATGTATTATTCTTACTCAAATCCATCTTATAAATGATGTGATGTTAGACTTTTGTATAAAAATTTTCACATTTAAAATATAATTTATTTTTATTAAAATTAAAATAAAAGTTGTATCAAAATTTGATTATTTTAACGTATTAGCTGATCTACTATTTGAATATATATTGAACATGAATCCAAAAATCTTATTAATATTGATCAAGTGAAACAGATTTCTAAAGATTTCATTTTCCTCATCTCTCCCCCCCCCTAATTTGGCTTCCTTTTTTTTATATATATATATAGAAAATGAAGTCAAACGTTTAGATAGTTGTGAATTTATGTTGTTTTTTAAACTCTTTAAAATTACATGATCTATTTTCATGCTTGTTTGCATGATCTTAATTTGTTGAAGAGCTGAACATGTCCCATACCAAGTTTTTATGCTAAGAACTAAATCTCTCCTTCTCAGAAGTACTTTCTATATAGATTAAGAGCAATTTTTTTTTAAAAAAAGTTTAAGGTCTGCCTTGCCTTAGGAGTCCCATCATGCACTGTCCATTTCTGTTGTCTTTTGGCCAAAAGGGCAAATTAGTTGCTATTGTCCTGGCCCAAGTGGTTAGCCCCTGGACCAATTAACTTTTCAAGCAAACTTGATACTCATTTATCGATCCAAAACGGATGAGTTGATACCTGACCAACTACCAGGTTGAAGACACCAGAAATAGAACTTGGATCAGCAGTATTTGAAGTCAAAATACTAACCACCACACCACCATGACCACATTTTAAAAAGAAAACCTTTTGAATTTCTGGTGATTCTATGCTAAGACTTTGTGTCAAAATTTAGATTCCCTTTCTCCTAAAAAAAACTTGTAAATTACATATGTGTAAGTAGATGTACTAGTATATCTTATTTAGCTAAAAATGTATTGATTTTTAAGTTGAGTGTGTGTCAAACATGTTCAACAGAGTTATGATATGGTTATTTTTATTAAATGTTAAAATACTGTTTTCTTATTATTTATAGTATTTCAGGTTTTCAATGAGATCAGGAATAATTATTTCGCAAGTGTATTTGGCTTGTTACGAGACAAAGCTAAGGAGCTTCAAGTTAAAGAGCGACAAACTAAAAGTGTGAGTTTATAAAATGTTTTCTATTTTGTTTCTCCTATTTAACTATGTTATTATTGTTAGTTTGAAAAAAAAATTGGGCACTAATGTATCATTAACATAATATTGTAAAAACAAACATTTGTCACAAATTTTTAAGTATAATTAATGTACTTAACTCTAAATAACATATTTTATTCATATATATATAATTGAGTTTTGAATAGTAGGTACTGTTGTATACACTTGTGCCCAAGTAGTTTGAATTCAGCACACTTCATTATTGTCATAAAATTTACTTATTGTACACAAATGCTCAGCCCGACCTACTTGTCAGTTCTGAACACAAAAAATTAATAGAACACTCAATCTTCTTTTTTTCAATCGCAAAGCTTTTTTCTGTTGTATTTCTTTCCACTTGCCTCATATTTTCTAATCCAATTTAGTTTTCTAAGGAGGTGAGTGCTACAATACATTCATTATGTTATGCTACAATGTATACAGTACATTCATTGTAATTCAATGCATTTTCAAGTGAATTACAATGTATTCATATACAATTACTTTAGTAGAAATAAAAATTGCATGCAGATCTGTATCATCAATAAGATTGATTAAGCTAAAGTTTATCAAAACGTTTTTGGTGATTATTTTGCTACTGAATTTAATTATAAAGTTTTGGCTACAACCTCAAATTATTAAATATGTTTAAGGATTTATACAGTTCTTATCATATACTCAGTTTCTCTTTCTATTTAGAATGATTTGGTTACAATTAATGACACATTTGAATTTTCTTCATCCTCCAAAAAATTGAAATATTATACAAGTCAGTCACAGAATTTACGAAAGTTTAATTGAAAAACCAAAAATTAATATTTTATCTGATGCTGTACTTCATTAGTAAAAATTGCTCATTTTGCATATTGCGGCAACTTTTTTTGATAGATTCATATATACAACCAAGCTTTGTTTCTGTAATTTGATGAAATATTAAATTTAAAACCAACTTGTAGATTCTCATAATTTAAAGAGTTGGATTTTCTAATTCTATTCTTGTGTTACTCTGTAAAAAAAAAGCTATGATTAATATTATAAGAATGTGATTATAAATTAACCAGAAAAGCAGAAATATGAGTCTTATATGAACAACAGATTTTGTTTAATCAGTATAAACAGAAATACAAGTATTTTTGAGTGAGTGATTTATTCTTACAACTATTGTTATTTATTTAACATTTATTGTTATTTAATTATATATGGAATTATTATGCTTTAGACTTTGCCATCAATGAGTCTAGGAGACATTAAAAAATTTGTTACAGATGAAATGAAAAATGTTCGTCAACAGCATACATCTCTTTCAGTGCGTATGTATTACATTTTAAATGCAAATTTTTTTAACATGTCTTATTATAAAAATATAAATTAAATGGGTATGTTTTATTTATTTTTAAAGACATTGGAGCTTGTGAAGTCATTTTAAACACAAAAAGTGAAGAAAATTTCCAAGAACGCTTAAGAATAGAACAGGGTTAGTATATATGTATGTGTGTACATATTTATTACACAACTTATACATTTTTATATATTTATCTAATTAATATGAGTTATTACCTTTCTAGATATCTTAGAAGGTCAAAACTTAAGAGATTGTATTACTTATGTCGAAGATACTATTAATAAACAAGTGAGTATTTTCAATATTATTGCACTTTTTACTTCATAAAATGTTGTTTTACTTTATATATTGATATTTAGTTGCAGTAATTTACTTCAAATTTCATGCAATATTGTAAAAACTTTTATAAAGTTATTATGTATATGACTTTTATTTCGTTTAAAGTAGAGTCATGTTTAAAATAATTTGATACATTTCATTCATCTGACACACTTCACTTATGTGGTGACCAGGTGTAAAAGAATAGTCCCACTGTAGTTCATGTATGTTGTAAAAAATGACTAATATGTGTACCTAGTGTCTGGGAATATAGCTGGACACCCTGCCCAGCTATGGGGATTATATCTTTGGAATGGTCCTCTGGTTTGGAGTAGCTCAGGTGCTTACTATCTTTAGGTAGATACAGGCATCATGACCCTGAGGCACCTTAATGATATTTTTCTTTCCTATGGGATTTACTGTCTTTGGTAAACATAGGTGACACATCCCCAGGATACCCAAACGGTCCTTCTCTATTTTCGACCCTCTTTCTTGTCAACCAATTTTTATCTTTTTTACTTTCCCCCAATTTTTTCACATGTCTAGATCACAGCTTTACACTCATTCCGTAGCTTTGTTTGGTTCAGCATTGCCATATCTCAATTTTGTGCCATTACAAATACTATCATGCACTCATTAAACATCTAGATTACAGTAAAACTGTGTCTGGTACAACATGGCTACATCTGGTTCTTGTACCATTTAGCTCCACCATCACTCACTCCCTTGAACCCTCCCCCCCTCTTTTCATGGTTAATATAGCATAATAATGTAAGCACCATAAACATGAAATAATTTTACTTTGAATTGTTCGATTGCTTTTCTTTTTTATTTTATTTACATATTTTGAACAAATTAATAAACGATTAGCAATTTCAAATGTAATACATATTTTATGAAACTTTTTGCTTTTGAATTCTTTCTTTTGAAAAAAAAAAAAAATTATTAATTTTTATTCATCACTCTATTACTTATATTATTCAGCTATAGTTCCTTAATGTTGTTTAAATTCCTGTAAATATATTTTTGTGATTAATAACATCTCACATTACTGGATTTCAGGATCCTTTCTCAAGTGCCTTAAGATTAATGTGCCTTTTGTCAATTTCTCAAGATGGTTTGTTATCTTCTGAGTATGAATCACTAGCTACTCAGTTTCGCCAGGTAAATTCTATTTTGGTTTATAATATATTTTTGATTATTTTAAATTATTAATAAATTTCGTATTTATTTGAAGTGGAAAATTATTATAATGTTTTATTTTTCTTAAAACATAAAAAATGAAGAGTCACCAGACGCACAACGAGCTTCCTCGTCGTAAAACCTACCGTCAGAACATGGCCTAATGTTCCAATACTCATAAATACCTTTTGTTTGTGGAGAGTTTTCCCAATTATTCTTTCTACCTTGTCTTAATATCATTCATACCATTTGAATTACCTGTCCAATGTTTCATCATTATTATTGCCTTTTTTTAGACTCGTCTGTTTTAAACGTGTGACATTTGGGGAAGAGGCTTCCCCCCCACTGTAAATTATTAGCATTTTTACGAAAAATTGCTTTTTTATACCGAAATTAAGGTATTGATTTCTACAATATAGCTTTCTTCATCAATCGATTGCATCTTTTATTTCTCCTTTCTTTTTATATATTTTTAAAATAAAAATTAAGGATATTTTCAGCAATTGTTTGGCACACGACAGCCTAATTTGGCTCTTACGACCATAAAGCCTCCCACTCACTCCCACTCTTAAAACATAAATTAAAACTTATAAATTATAGTCTGAAACTTATTAGTCTGAGCAGATTAATTTTCTTTATTTAACTATATAGAATTATTATTTCTGAATAACTTAATATTCTGCAACATTTTGATGTAATCTTTTATAAAATAGCCTTTCTTTCACTTAGATGTTTATTGCAATGTTGTCATAAACTTTAGTAAACTGTTTCTTCTCTGTTATTTACCCCCTTCCCCCCCTTAAAAGTTTTGTCAAGTTAGAATTAGTTAGCAATGAAAATGAATTCATGTAAAAATCTATTCATGTATTTATTTTAGAAAAATGATTAAACACTTTAAAATTTATTTATGAATTGGATTCTATAAAAAGGGGGGTATACAGAGTAAATAAATAATTGATTCTTGTTTCTAATTAATGGATCTAATGACACTATTGCATGTTCTTATGTTAATAATTGTTAATCCATAACTTATTATGTATATTGAATGAAAATTAGACAGTAGTTATAACAGCAATAAAATAATTTCATTACAATTTTCTTACTGTCATTAACAATATTTTATTTACAATTTTAATAGTAAAACCTATTAAATTTTGTAATTATATTTAAAAATGTCAATATATTTTACTTGCACATGTATTTATTGGTTGTGTACTTTTTTATGAGTATTTGAGGCTCATAATTAGGATGGCTTTAGTTTAATATATATATATGTATATGTGTTTTTCCCTTTAGAGTTATGGCTGTAAATATATATCAACTCTTTATAAGTTGAACAAATTGGGTATTCTTGTGGAACAACCGCCTTTATATCAACCTAGTACCTCAAGGACAAGTAAATTAACTGAAGTTGCTACCAGCAAAGCTACTAAAATAGCTGAAAAAGTTGTCACTGCTGTAAATTTTCCTAAGTACAGTTCATTTAGAACAATTGCTAAAAAGTTTAATTTGGTACGTAAGTTAAATAATTTTTTTTATAAAAATTTTAATAGTTGTTTTATTATTATTATTAAAAACTGACAGAAAATATTCTTAGATACCAGTGGAAGAAGAGGGTGTGAATCTCAAGGAACCTACTAACATGAGTTATGTGTTTGGTGGGACATATGTGCCTTTAATTGGTAGAATAACAGAACAGGTAAATGTTGAAAAAAAATTATTGTTTTACCCTTAGCTTTTTAATTTTTTATTAAAATAATTTCAAAATAGACTTTTAGAAAAAAAAGTTTAAATTTTTTTTTTTTTTTTCATGAAGTTCCCATTTATAAAAAATAATTAAAATATGTCTAGTATACTCTCGATTACAAATAAATAGTATCATGTTGATTTACACTTTATCTTATTTCAATGTTTTATTGCAAAAATAATCAATAAATATACTATAATTTTTTATGAATTGTGGTAGCTACATTTTATTTACGAAATTTCATCTAACACTTTAATAATACACAAAATGTATAGTTTAAGCCATATAAAAACTCCAAATGATATGTTTAGTGTTTTCAGGGAGAAAGTTATATTTAATTTTAAACATTAAGTTTTCATACTCTTTATGTTGTTTTGACCTTATTAAAACCTTAATGAAATTTTAATCCATTATTTGGTGAATGCATTTGGTGTACTTAAGTGAAAGACTTGAGCATTATTTTATCATATTTGCTAATAGACTTGATTAAATTTTCTTAGTATCAGTTTTCTCATCTTGTGTGTATACTTAATGATAATTCATTTGTGGAATTATCTGTCTGTATTACATGTCACTTATGTAACATATCATTTTTGTATTGAATGTATAATCTGTTCCTTTTAAGGTTATTTCACTTAATATTAAAGAATTTAACTGAGAACATACTTTTTCAAATAAAAGATATCCTCCAATATTTGTAAGCTTATCTATAACATTACTGATTGACAGAGAAATATAGAGTTGTCCATTATTTAAATCTTTAGAAGAAAAATGAAATTAAATATTATAAAACAATGTTGTCTAACAAAGATGTAGACCTTTGCATAAAAAATTATAGTATAATATTTATTTTGTTAAAATTTTATTCCACATTTTTTTATATTTATACATATAAACAACTTTTACTTGGATTTTCAATGCTTCTTCTTCATTTTGTATTATGTTAAATATGTTTAGTTATCTTTTATTAAAATTATTTAAGTATATTTTTTAATTAGAACTATCTAATTTTTAAATGGCAAAATATTTTTTTCTCATTTAAAAATTAGATAAACACATTTAGAAATGCAAATTTCTTATGTTGTAGTGAAATGAATTCTACCCCCCTCTCTCCTTCTTATATTGCCAATAAATGATGTAATTTTAATTGTAAGAGTATGAGAGACAGAAGTATCAGTATTGTGATACAATATATTTAATTCAAGATGACACAAGAAGTTATTCCATTGATTTTTTTTTTTTTTTGGTTTGGCTAAAGTTGTTGTGTGTCGTGAAAGTCACTCATATATTTGTTACTTTAATATTCATTTATTTCAAAATTTAAATTTAAATATTAACATGCATCAAAACTTTTATTTAAGAACTGCCCATTACCAAAGTTGTTTTTAGTTATGTAATTTTTATTTACTGTTTCAAAGGATTTAAAAAAAATTCCTAGTAAATGATGTGATTGCATTGAAAATTTGTTCTTATTTATTTGGATATCTTATATTTAATGTTAAATTATTTCTTAATAATTATGTATGTATTATAATTCTCAAAAATACCTTTTTTTTTAAAGTTTCATTGTAATAGATTTTTAATTTTAATGAAATATGTGATATAATTACATTGTTATATGAATCAGTTACTTAGTTTTATTTGAAATGGGTATAAGTTATTTATGATATGGTACATTTGTTATCTTTGACCAATTGTAGGTATAAGATATGGTATCAGAATCTTAAATTAAAATGTATTAAGCAATTTTATTCCTGATCTTCCAAAATAAATTTTAAAGAAAATGACTCACTGAAATATTAATTATAAGATATGTAGCACAGTTTTTTAATATTTGCGTATCGTTGTAACTTTATTGATGGATATCACTAAAGCTATAGGGTGCATCAAAATTTAATATCCTAACATTTGTGTTACATGATAACATTGTTCATGATTTCTGATTTTGTTACAAAAAATAGTATCACCTTTTTGAGCCTGTATTGGCTTCCTGCTTTAAAAAAAAAATGTAGCTTTTTCTTTTGCTTTTTTTTTTTCCACATTTGAATCCAAATTCCTAAAAGTGAGGGTATAGAATGTGAAATGCACCACAAAACATGACAGTATAATGTAACTATTGATTTGCTAATAAAGACGAATTTGAAAGGACTGAAAATAAAATGGTACAATAATAAATATATTGCAATAGCCTGACATTTTGAATCGTATCTGATTAAATTTTATAGCAGCAAGATCAAGAAACTAAAGAAATCAGTTACTTTAAATATATTTTTAGATATATTGGAATAAACTTTCACACCCTAAAGAAAAAAAAAAACCCACAAAACTTATTTAAAAGTTTCAACATTTTTAACAAGTAATTAAAATTTCAACTTTATTTGTACAACATTAATAACCTTTTGCTTTGTGAATCATTCTGCTTCTGTAAAAAAAAAAAAATCAGCAAACTATGCTGATGTGGTTGCGATTTTTGCATGAATAAATCCTTCTTAAATTCCATTTGAAGTTCTACACAAATCTCTTGATATGTTTAGTGTATATATATATGTAGTTCTCATCTTATTTCTCATAGAATTATATTATAAGCAATCTGGATTCTTTTACTAGATTTCAGGAAGCTTTGGGGTTTTAATATGCACTTTTTAAATTTCAATACCCTATAGCAATGGTGATATATTCTTGAATGTACATGTGTCAATAGCCAACGGGGGGATGTGTACTTATAAGCTTACATCACATTATTTAAATTTAACAATTATTTTATTAATCAGTAATTCCCTTAAACCCAGTGCATTTTGTCATAACAAAACACAAAGAAAGAACTGTATTTCTTCAGAAATGTCATACATAAGAACATATCCAGCAAAAAAAATTTTTTAACAATAAAGAGTGTAAAAATTTATAATTCATGAAGTTATACTTCCTAAAAAACAGCATCAAATAATGAACTATAAAAATCTAGGAATACTTCCCAAAATATACATAAATACAGGTATAGGTAAAATAATTTATAATTTTTTTCTTTTACTTTAAAATCATAAAAACTTAAAATGTTGTAATAGAGGTTCAAGAAACATTGAAACATTAAATAATCTTAAATGAAATGTTATCTTATGTTGGAGAATCATGGAAAAAAATTTGATGACACTTTTTGTTGAAGGACAAATACATTTTTTTGTTATTTCGGACTAGATTTTTTTTTTTTTTTTTAAAAATAATGTTCATTAAAACATATTTGCAATTCATTGTCACATTTTGTTGGAAGACAAATACAATTTTTTTTTTTTTTTTTTTTTTTTTTTTTTTCAAACTAAAAATTTTTTTTAGAAGAATAATATTTATTAAAACATATTAACCGTTCATTTCTTTATGAAAATCCGAAAACCTCTTTTCAACATTATTACATTGTTTTCATGACTGATTTTGTAAGGAAGAATTTAATAATTTCAGATGTGATTTAAAAAATAACATATGAATAATAAAACTTGATGTATTTACTGTAAAAGACAAGGATGCAGCATAAATGTAATTATGAATCATTGCAAATGTAATGCAGCCAAACAGAAGTGAGACTATTGCAATGTGATTTGCAATTTTTCTAATCTAGGGAACAGAATAACAAAATCTGTTTTCTAAGTCAGGACATTAATCTCTTCATAGAGAAGTGCTAATATCAAAGAGACATTTTAATCCCATACAAACTTGTTGTAATTGTATCTCTCTCTGGAAAAGCATGCCTAGATGTGCAGAGAAAGAAACATTAAAAAACTTTCCCTTTTGAAACTTACAAGTGGAGAGTATTTTCCTCTTTAAACAATTATATGAATTTTGTTCTTTTGTGTTTCTTAATGCCCCTTTCTATTATTATGTGTTAACAAAACCTTTGAACTTTGACTTTCATGCATATATTTTTCTCCAATTTAAAAAAATTACCAGTGTGTCAAGACTTTAGTGAAGGGTGAATACATATAATCAGAAAGTACTTTTTTTTTCTCACACAAGAACATTATTCATTAAATTATTCATAATTCACTTATAAAAGTTTTAAATACTATTCAGTACTTTATAAAACTAAATATTGATGCAATTTAATAGATTTATTTAATGCCATAAAAGTTGTTCAGTTGCAAGCTATTTGATAAAAAAAAAATTTGTTTAATTTTAACATAAAATTATCTAATATTTTGATGTTTTTGACATTAAGTGTCTTTGAAAGAGTAAAATCTGCTTGAAATAAATGGTTTTTTTTTTCTTTTTTTTTTTAAAATTTTAGATTGCAATACATGGTACTCTAAAAAATCTTGAAGATAGCATGAAACTTTTACCAGGTTCCACAATTATAAATTACAAAGCTGACAAAGGTAATGTTGATTTATATATCTATATATTTACTGATATTTAATGGCTTACTATATGTAACTCATCATTTAACAAAAACAGCAGTATTTTTTATAAATATTTTATGGCCTTGGTAGCCTAGTAGTCATTGTTGTAAAATTGAGGCTGTTTTTGTTGAGTCGTGTGGCTGATGCACTTTAAATTTGGTTGAGGTCCCAAGTAGTCTTCCTGTTGGTGTGATATGGAACTTGGGTGAGGGAGGTGCCAGCTCAGGTATCCTTGTCATTTGACCAAAGCTCAAAATTATGACATCCATCATCAATAGCCCTTGTATTGCTTCTCAGTTAATAAACAATAACATTAATAAATATTTTATCTTATTATACAAACAAATAAAATTCATTTATTAAATATGTTTGATTAATTCGTATTTTTATATTTTATCTTCAGGAATTTTAAAGTAAATTTTTTTTTAGATTTAAATATTAGAAAAGATATAAATTTTAATTTTATACACAGATGTTACAAATTTAATTTAGAACTTTAGAACTTATTGCAATTGATTCATGAACTTTTTGATGACAGTTAAACTTTTCCCTCTCCTACCAAAATCTTATTTACAACCCTAAGCTTTTCTTAATTTGCATTATGTGTTAAATTTTGGTTAACTTCAAATTTATATTTATTTTTAATTTGAAATTTTTCATGCAATTGAATTAGTCTCTTTAAATAGTTTAGTGTGTGTGCCCAAATTGTAAAATAGAAATATATTGCTTCATAAAAGTATTTCTGTTGCAGGATAATCTGTTGAATAACCAGACTTTAAAAAAATCTGAAATCATAGAATATGTATCAATATTTGTTAGTCAATTACTCGTCTATCAATAATTTAATTATATTCTTTTTTTTTTTTTTTTTTTTTTTTTTTAAATAATAGCTATATGAATGATATTATTTTTTATCATACTTTTACTTGCTTGAAAATTTGAAAACTGCATGAAGAATCTGTTTTAATAATGAATTGCAAAAGTTAAACATTAATCTTTAAACTAATCAAACTAATTAAAAACAATTTATTGTTCCAAATTGTTGTTTTAAGATTATCACTGCATGTAGTTATGTACCTTTCCTAAAAGTATTAAAATATATGATGCAGCTACATTGCATTATAAATAAAAATTTCAAATCCATTTTTTTAAACTTCTATCAGAATCTTTTAGTATATCTCTTGGTTTTCATTATATTTTCATTTGTTTAATGAAGCATGTAGTATGGCAAAAGTATGAATTTCAAATTATGACATTTTTTGTGTGTTACTAAATTTTGTTAAGTATATATATTTTAAATAAATTATCTGTTTTGTAATTTCCAAAAGGCATTGTTCTAAAGATTTATTTTCTATTCCTCTTAAATGTTTCCATCATCTAGCTTCATTTTTTTTTTCATTAGAAATTTATATCTTATTAAAATATAAATTTCCCGGATTTGTTTTTAAAATTGTGGTAATTTTGTGCATCAGACATCCTATAAAAACACTAATGTAAATAAAATTATTTTTACAGTTTTATATGGATATAATGAAGGAGAAAATTTAAATTTATATAAGATATAAATTCCAAAATTGCTTTATTATTTGACTTTTATTTGTTTTACTGTTACTCTATTATAACATTAGTAAAGCTACAAAAGTTCATCTTATGATATTTTGCCAAACTGAGCTGTGCTTCTAATTATTATTGTAATAGATTTTTATTTTCTTTGAGTACATATATTTCTGTAATAAAATGAAATAAAATTTTCAATAATAGTGGATATTCATTAAGGACTATCAAAAGACTCAACTAATATGTTTTTAGGCTGAAAATTGAATTAGAATGTTGAATTTTTTTGGCTGCAAAATATTTATGTAAAACTTTGAAAACATAGTAATCAAATACATCCAGACAAGTTAAGTACTATTAATGTGAGGGAGAAATTCCCATTAGCTTTTCTTAATTTCTATTGAGTGCATTGTGTGTGTTGTGTTATCAAGGATTTCCTCTTGATCAAATTATATATATATTTTTGAAATATATGCAGTTATGTCTTCTATGATGTTTAACAGTTAAAAGTTAATTTGAATTAAGTAACCACTTCTGTAGACATCTTTGAGGCTAAATTTCTGCTATGAAATCTGTTAAACCACCATTGACATTTGCAAATGTCAAAACATTTGACATAAACCATTTTGATATTTTATTTGCCTTATTTTGCGGCATTATGACCATATCAAATTAAATTGAAGACCTCACAATGAAGTTCATTTAGTGAAAGCTAATCTCCCTCCCCCTCCAAAAAAAAAAAAAATAACTAAAGGTGCTACTTATATACATACTTTAAAAATCAAATGCGACTTATGCTCTATGCTATATCGACCCTTGAGAAATGTATAAAAGCTGGTAAATCATTTTTTTTGAATGGAGATTTATTCATTATTTCATTGATTTTAAAAAAGGATTATCTAATAAAATTCAAGTATCCCTGTTAATTGCAGCTCAGAATGGTAAGCATTTTGAAATAAAATTTAACTATTCATAATGCCTTTAATTTATTAATTTTAAGAAGTATGTAATACTCAATTTTAGTTTTTTTTTTTTTTTTTTTTAATGTTTCATTCAATTGTATAATCTGCATTAAATGCACTTTTGCATACACTTTTCCTTTTTTTTTAAAATTAATTTTTGCTTTTATTTATTTATTTTAATTATTTTTAATTATTTATTTTTTCTTGTTCCATCTTACTGTTTAAAGTGTGTGAATTCTATTTTCATGTAGTCTTTTTGGAGTTAGTAACATATGTTTCTTGACTTTTTTTTTGTGTGTGATTATATAAATAAAGTCTTATTTATATTTTTATGTTGTAATTCTATAGAGACTGGACATGTCATTCCAACCAAAGATATCAACAATAAAACTATAATTGTATATGTTTTGGGAGGTATCACTTATGCTGAAATAGCTGCATTGAGGCTTCTGGGAAAATTACATGGTGACTATCTTCTTTTAATGAACTCCGTTTCTTAATACCTAATAATTTTAATATAGAATTCATAATTCTGCATGAAAACGTACTAGTATCAAGTTTGAAATTATTGATAATCTAAAGCTTGAATTTATTGATAATTTTGCTCTCTTTTAAATACAAAAATTACAAATACATTGCTATAGTTTTTTGTAGTTCTTAAATTTTAGTAAATTGCATTTTATTCAATAATTGGAAAAAAATTAAAGAGGAACTAAGTAGTTTATCTTTGTAATTCTCAAAATTTGCTCTTGCAAGCAAAAATATATCAATTAAAAGTACAAATAAATATTTTAAATTTACTCCTAATGATAAAATCATGAATATTAATTTATCTGTGTGTTTATAAGTGTTCATGTCTCTGCTCACTTAAAAATTTTAGTACATTTCTATTTAAATTTCCTTATTTATTAATAATATTACAAATTTAAGTAATGCACAGGCAATTTAATGTAGTCTCTTAATTGTTCATTAACAAATTTTACTATAATAAACTTATTTAAAAGTTTCATCTTGGTTGTATATTGTAGTATATTGCATTTTGAGTACGACTGATGAATGTATATTTTGATGTAAAGCAGAAGTAAAAAGACTTGAACTACTATTTTATTACACTATACTATATACTGTTACTACATGGAATAAATTTTGCATGACATTTATATATATATATATATTTACCACAGGTTGTAAAATTTTCATAGCTGCAACATCTTTATTAAGTGGTGGATCTTTATTGAAAATGTTATCACCATCTGAAGAGTCCTGAAAAGAGTTATTTTGTTTTAAGTACATTCCATTAAAATTTTTATGAAGTATATGTTTAAGTTATTTTTATTTTGTGATCTGTACAAAATTTGTAAAGAAATCTTTATAATAAAAGAATTTTTAACTTGTTTGTCATTAATCTGGATAGTGTATTTAAAGATTAAACATATTTCATTTGATTTTATTTAATTGCTACTTTGTGATTAATACTGTGTTGAATGCATATTTACTTAACAATGAATAATTTTGTATGAATAAAAAAAAAAAAAAAACATGAGAAGAGATTATTTCTGATGAAATTGATTAATTTATACATCATCTCCCCTCATTCATTATATTTATATAAACGTAATATATATATTTAAAAGCTTTTCTTTCAAATAAAAATAAATTCTGCTCTCTCATTTTCTAATTGTACTATCATAATTAAGATTTTAAATATATTATTGTTTTTTATGATTAGACTATTTTAATTAATTAGGTTTTAAATAGTATTATTACATATCAATAAAAATAAAATTTCAGCTGTTGAATGTTTTGTAAATTGGTTTTTCGTTTTTCTGAACGTATTTTCTCTGCTAACTCAAAATTTAGTAAGAATCAAGTATGATATATTAAATGTTTTTCTTCTTTTAGCATGTGTTTGATTCATCAATCCTGTATGATTTAAAGAAAATGGATTTTGTTATAGTGCTGAAATTTTTTTTTATTATTTATGTTACATATTTAAAATCTACATATCTCTTGATTGTGAAATATTACTTTTAATATAATTAAGATAAATATGTAGACATATAATGTGAATATGTATTCAAATTACATAAACAATTTTAAAAGATTTTTATAACTGATTTTTTTTTGTCTATAATTATGAGACTAAGTGGATTGATTATGTTATAAAGTAAGTTTTTATATATTTTTATGGTGGAATACTGTTAAAGTTTATTTTATCAAAATATTTATTCGGCTCACAAACAAATTTGAAGGTTTTTTTTTTACTAGATTTTTTATCCTATTTCTTTCTAATAGATTAATTTTTTTTTATCCGTATCAAGTTTATAATTTTTTTAGTAGTATTTTGTAATTGTTAAGAGTGGATGTAATTTTGTATAATATCAAAAACCAGTCTACATTAGGATATTGCAAATAATTTAGCAATTAACTCATTATCTTATTATAATTTTGTTGTTTCTACATTTGGCAGCTGTCCAATACTTGTCTAAAGACAGCCCAATTGCTAAAACATATAGAAATCAATTTACCTGACTCGACAAAAACTGAGTTTTGCTGAACACCTGGTCAAATTTGATGAAATCCACTATTAGTGAAAATTGTTTCCAGTCTTCTTTGTTGTAGAATTGTAAGGGCTCTATTTTTTTCTGCTCTTCCCTTTAACTTATCCTTGGGGACTTTTGTGTGATGTTGCTTGAAATGAAAATCTCTCCCTATTGATGAAACATGACTTTTGTTGATTTGGTTAGAATTACTGAAATGTAGCGAATGTGATTGGAAATTGCAAGAAAAGCAGAGAAGAATTTATGCTGAAGTAACTTAATGGTAGTAGTGAAAGTGTATGGAATCTATGAATGAAGAATTAGTATCTGAACTGACAAGTGTAAGAAGGGATCAGATTACAGCCAGGGGATCTATATAAGGTCTAGGAATCAGACCCTCATCTCTAAGTTTTCCAAGGATTCGATCCCGAGTGATCAACTGCAGCTAAATACAAGATTATAATATCAGTCTTTTGATAAGAGTCTGATGTATTTTGTAAATTTTCAACTTGTATTGTAGGCTAGGGAATGACGTGTGTGTTTGTGAATAATCAAAGATCCAAATAATCAAAGAATTTGTGAATAATCAAAGAATCAAATTAGTTTCCTTCATTGCTAAACTTTATTCTATTAGTGACTATATAAATGACATTAATAAAGACAGGAAAAGAAGCAATACCGGGATGTTACTGTGAGAAAGTTAGTTTTAGTAAAACAACTGTATTATATACGTATTTTGTATCCGTCTCTCACAAGAACTTTTCAAAGTTAATATATGGCCGCCGTAGCCTAGTGGTCAAGGTCGTGGAATAGCGGCGGGCGGTTTTCGTTCAGTCGCGGGTTCGATCCTTGGCCTCCTAAAACCCGCCGTGTAGCCGGGGCTGATGCTCCTTAAATCTGTTCGGGGCCCAAAGTCCTCCCGTTGGCGTGTTGTGGATGTTAGGAGAGGGGGTGCCAGCTCGGGTGTCGTCCTCGTCACTTGACCGTGGTTCAAAATTACGAGGTCTGTTGCCAATAGCCCTTGTGTTGCTTCTAGTGCAACGTTAATAAAAAAAACTAAACTAAAACTCAAAGTTAATATTGCGAACCCTGCGATAACACTACTCGCAACGCTCTCGCGTAAAGACATTTACAGTGATTTCGTCGGTTACCAAGGAAAGCTTAAGCTATGATCCCCCATGAACCTTGGCGACATAACAAAAGTTGTCGAAGTCTTGACTGGAAGGAAAGTTCCGGATTTTTCCTGAAATTTCTCTGTTTCGTCACTTCTGACCAAAGCGGCTACAATTAGAGATGTGAAGTCGGAGGGAATCGATTGGTATTTGCTGAGTGTATCTGTCGAAGAATTATTCGTAGTATAGCCGAGTGAATCTGTCGGTGCCCATACAATGTATTACTCTGGATATTCGTGAACTATTAAGCTGGTCAGCTGAACGTTATTAAAAGTACTCTGTGTGTGACTCACTACAAGGGCTGCTTTTTATCTGTGTCACTAATCTGTCTAGCTTCGTTCCCTGTATTCTTCTTGTCCTGAATATTTGTGAATAAAGCGTCATTTGTCATTAACCTCCGTGTTGGGTTGATTCCACGCGGACACCGTAGCCGCGGTAGCCTAGTGGTCATGGTTTCGGATTCATGACCGGCGAGTTCGAGCCTTGGTTGCTAAAGACCCGCCGTGTAGCCGGGGCTAATGCACGTTAGATCTGTCTGGGCCCAAAGTCATCCTGAGGCGTGGTGTGGAAGTTAGGAGATGGGGTACCAGCTCAGGTATCGTCCTCGTCACTTAACCGAGGTTCAAAATTACGAGGTCCGTCGCCAATAGCCCTCGTGTTACGTCTAGTGCGACGTTAATAAAAACTTAATCCACTCTGACACTTTCACGAGATTGAATTTTTGTAGCAATATCTCGATGTATAGTTAACGTAATAGAAAGTATAATCCCAAAAATAATCTAATATCTCAGTTATATCTAATGAATCAATTTCCCCCTTGAACGTTTCACAACACAACTTTAAAATTCCATAGGCTACTCATTTAAGTTCTCACTCTCACAATAAAAACGCTTCTCAGTGGACTGTATAATACTTTAATAATTCATAAGACACCTGCTCATGGTGCCTTCGCACACACAGACGGATTTTGCCCATTACACTGAAAAACATGACGAGAGCTACCGCTCTTAACAATGGTACACTAGGAATGAGCAATTAAATTCTTTTTGTATATGGACCCGTGTGGTGATCGGGAATGACTGAATAGTCCCACTGTAGCTCATGCATGTCGTTAGAGGTTACTCAAATAGCTACCCAACGTCTGGGGTATAACCGGACACCCTGCCTCTACGGATTATTTAAGGGAACTTGCCTTCTTTAGGTAAGTATGGGCATCATGACCCCGAGGCTCCCTAATGATCTTTTTCCTTCCCAAAGGGTTTAATATATTTGGTAAACACGGGTGACGCGCCCCCATAATGCTCTTGCAATCCTTTTCTATTTTCGACCCTCCTTCTTGTCAATCAATTTTTGTCTTTTTTTTTCTTTTCAATTTTACACGTCTAAACCACAGTTAAATTTTGTTTGGCGCAGCATAGCCACATCTGGCTCTTGCGCCAATAAACTTTACATTCACTCACTTTACTCTTTTTGTAAAGGTGGCGCGGTAATAGGAAATACAGGCGTTAACATACTAATGCATATTAAAAATGCAAAACAAATTCAAACTAGCCGTAATAAATTATTAATTGCATGAGTTTCTTTGCATTTAAATGTTATGCTTAAAATTTTTTCTTAATTGTATTGCATGAAATGTTACCTAGTTGTTTTCAATATGTTGATGTGCTTGTATTTTCAGTTTCATTGAAAATCATCATTAAAAGCAAACTTCAGATATTATTTTTATTAATTCATTTTTTAAAACTTCTTAATAAAACACCAGGAATGAACACTGAAAGTAGTCAGTGTCTGAACGTAACTAGGTTGTCAACTTTGGTATTGGATAAACGTTAGTTTCCATTATTTTAATTTAGTTTTTTTTTTTTATTGTGTATGTTGAGAAAATTTTCATCAAAAAAAAAAAGTTTTATACTTTCATCTATTAGTTAAATCAAGTTACAACACCATTTCAAACTTCAGTGCATTATACCACGTGACTATTCCTTTAGTTCTCCATCCCTCGAGAACTCCTAACTTTAGATTTTCGACCAGGTTTTTTAATATTGTCAATTTAAAAAAAAAACCGGTTTAACAAGTTTTATTTAAGTGCTTTCCCTTTCACAATCTTTTAATTACATGGTGTATGGATTCTTGAATCTAGCCATGGAAATAATACTAGAAGAATAGGGGAATATCATGAAAAATAAAAAAACTCCCTTGTTTTCCTAGTTTTCAAGTAAGAGTCTAGACAGATGAAAAAAAAGAAAAATCAATTATAATTTTCAATGGTATCCATTTAGCCTCCTTCCCCACACGCCTCGTTTAAATGTTAACATTTCAATAATTGTAACATTTAAACGTATTAGTTGTATTTGCGTAGTCATCATATTTAAGCCTAGGGATGGGGGTCGAAAGAAAGATCGAATTTTTCGAACAAATTCATTCAAAAGAGGGAGAACACCTGAGTCTGCCTTCCCAGGTGTATAACCATCTATAACACGATGCGTTACGGAATTCTGTACACCGCAGGAGAAACCCGATGATATTATAAGTAGTTTCCCCCACTCGTAAGCCCCCTCTATCGCAAGAAACACCCGGGTGTGAAAGAACAGTCCCTCAGTAGCTAATGCATGTCGTAAGAGGTGACTCAAATGGGTACCCAGTGTCTGGGGGTATAGCAGGGCACCCTGTCCCTGGGGATTATATTAGGGGACCCCGGGGACTTGCTTGCTTTAGGTTGGTACGAGCATCTCTCATCCGAGGCACCCCAGTGATCTTTTTCTTTCCCATGGGTTTACTGTCTTTGGTAAACACGTGTGATTCGACCTCGCGATACCCTAGCGATCCTTCTCTAATTTCGACCTTCCTTCTTGTCAACCAAAATTCTATTTTTTCACTCGTCTAGATAATATTTTTACACTTTACTAGCTTTATGCTCGTTCACTTACTTTGTTTGGCGCAGTATGACCATATCTGGATTTTGCGCCATTACAAATACTATCGCTCAATTACTCATTCAAATATCTAGATCATAGTTACACCTCGCTTGGCGCAGCATTGCCATATCTGGCTTTTGCGCCATAAAACTTCACCTTCACCCTCTCGCAAGAAAATTTCCGTCGAAACCATTCGTCATCCAGTTGTTGAATTTACGTATTGACGAACAAGATTAGCGATACATAGTTCCCTGAATAAAGCAATCAACCGTCAGGCCTTCGATTACGCTCACAACAGCCAGAAAGGAAGAACAAAAGAGCTAGATCGAGTGGCTCCAGGAGAGTGAGTGAGTGAATGTAAAGTTTATTGGCGCAAGAGCCAGATATGGCTATGCTGCGCCAAACAAAATTAAACTGTGGTCTAGACGTGAAGGTGAAAAAAGGTAAAAGTGATTGACAAGAAGGAGGGTCGAAAATAGAGAAAGATCGCTAGGGTATCCCGGGAGTGCGTCACCCGTGTTTACCAAAGACAGTAAACCCCATGGGAAAGAAAGATCACTAGGGTACCTCGGGTTCGTGAAGCCCATACTTACCTGAAGAAGGCAAGTCCCTGAGGTCCCCTGATATAATCCCCAGGGGCAGGGTGCCCGGTTATACCCCCAGACGCTGGGTACCCATTTTAGTCGCCTTTTACGACATGCATGAGCTACAGTGAGACTATTCTGTCATCCCTGGTCACCACACGGGTCGTGGCTCCAGGAGAACTAGAGTTAAGGAGGAAAAACTCCTTCTCCGAAAGAGCTCTTTTCGCAGGTTGGTAAAAGACCTGGCAAAACAGGTCTTGAAATTAGAAGACTTGTTTTGGTATGTCTTCTAGTAGACTTACCAAAGCAAGGTGAGGAACAATAAAGTTTAGAGTAAACGATTCCGATCTAGAGTGGGTTGCTCCGACAAGTATGTTTTTGGTTCTTTTGTCTGTTTCGTAATCGATTTCCAAACACAAATGATTCAAAAACTGATGTGTCTTTCATTTCATTTAATTTTTATATTTTCAATCTTAATTTATTTTGTTATTTTTAAATTTGTGAACCAATACTAAATCTCTTACATTTTTATTAGGTTTGAATTACAAAGCTTAAAAATCATTTATATGATGTACATAATAATACACAAAAATGTTGCTTATGCATTTATAATTTTTCTTAAGAATATTTTTGATTTTTAATGAAATATTAACTCGAAGGTGTTTGACTTCAGTAGGTTTAAAAATCAATTAGGCGTATTGATTTACGAAGTGTGTCTATTAAATAATGATACTGACACTAAGTATTCATGCGATTGCTGAGCTGAGGAATTGACAAAAAGTCCGAACGGCAAATTTTTCTACAAAGACAATGCACGAACTCATTCCACATTGTCTATCAAGAGGTTTCTAGCCAAATAGAGTAACAAAATGTTAGACCATCCGTCATATGCACCGGATCTTACGGCATGCGACTTCTATCTGTTTCCTAAGGTGAAATCTACATTAAAAGGAACATGATTTGAGTCCATTGAAGCTGCGAAAGAAAAAGCGGCACGCGTCCGGCACTGTTTTGAACAATGGAAGATTTAAAGGAGCGTTGTAGGGATAGAGGAGGAGTGTATACTGAAGGCGATAATAAGAAAATATGTATGACATCAAAATAAAATATTTTACAGCGTCTGTCTCGTTATAGCCACACCATGGAAACATATATTGGTGATTTTGTTCAAATTTAAGAACGATTTTTGTAAAAAATGAAAATTTTCCTTTTTTTTTTTTTTTTTGATTCTCATTATTGTGTATTAGGAAAGCTAATAAGAGTGGAATATGAATTTAAATATTTTATACGTTTCATGAGTGTTTTTTTAAATTTCTACCTCTTACAATATATATATATATATATAACAGACCAATTGAAAAGTCCCCGGCCTACCATAGTAAAAACACATTTTTTTGGCAAAATTAGTTTTTTTTATTCAATATAATTCCCTCAAGGGTGATACACTGATTATAGCGACCCTCCAACTTTTCGATACCATTTTTGCAGTACGATTTGTCCTTTGCTTCAAAATAGGCCTCAGTTTCGGCGATCACCTCTTCATTCGACGAAAATTTCTTCCCAGCGAGCATTCTTTTGAGATCTGAGAACCGGAAATAGTCGCTGGGGGCCAGACCTGGAGAATAAGGTGGATGAGGAAGCAATTCGAAGCCCAATTCATGTATTTTTGCCATCGTTTTCACTGACTTGTGACACGGTGCATTGTCTTGGTGAAGCAGCACTTTCTTTTTCTTCAAATGCGGCCGTTTTTCGGCGATTTCGTCCTTCAAACGGTCCAATAACGCTATGTAATAGTCGCTGTGGATGGTCCTTCCTTTTTTCAAGGTAGTCAATGAAAATTATTCCATGCGCATCCCAAAATACAGACGCTATAACCTTGCCAGCCGACTGTTCCATTTTCCCACGCTTTGGAGCGGGTTCATCGTGTGCAGTCCACTCGGATGACTGTCGATTGGACTTCGGAGTGAAATGATGGAGCCATGTTTCATCCATTGTCACATATCGACGCAAAAACTCGGGTTTATTACGCTCGATCCTCTTCAAACACTGCTCCGAATCATCAACTCGTCGTTGTTTTGGGTCAAAAGTGAGCTCGCGCGGCACCCACTTTGCACAGAGCTTTCTCATACCCAAATATTCGAGAATGATATGATGTACACGTTCAATTGATATCTTTAGAGTGTCTGCTATTTCATTCAATTTCAATTGACGGTCATTCAAAATCATTTTGTGGATTTTTTTAATGTTTTCGTCAGTAACAACGTCTTTTGGGCGTCCCTGCGTTCACCGTCTTCGGTGCTATTACATGTATTTATCAAATGAAAGAGCAAACGAAGAAAAAAAATTTATTTACTATTATTATTTTTTCTTATTCTGATTTCATTAGTAAAGTATAACTGAAGACATTTTAACCATGAGTCCAAATGCAATGAAGAAGTTATTTATTTTGATTCAAAATAGGAAATATATTTATCCTGATGAACCAAAACAGAATAAATAAAATTATTAGGTTAAAATTAGAAAAAGAATGCAATGTTGATGGAAAACGGAACCAAGAATCTTACATAAATGGCAAACGAAATGCAAAATATACATGAGAGTGCAAACGGAATAAAGAAATTTTCATCAAAACGAGTATAAAATATATGATAATGAGTGGCAAAATGAAGTATACAAAATATATCAATGAGTGACAAAACGGAACTAGAACCTTATGCTAATGAGGCAAGACGGAATTAAGAAATTTATTTCATGATGGTAAACGGAACAAAAAATTTATGCTATGAGGGAAAACTGAATTAAGAAATGTATTTCCTTGATGGAAAATGGAAATAACAAAATTACCATTAGCTAACGAACGGATAAACGAGTCTAGCTAGCAGCATGGGGATCTACTTTATGGGCTTATGCTGCCGACTATGCGATGTTTGTAAATTGTGTTTTGAATTCTTAAAAGAAACCTTTAGCAGTCTGGTTTTAAAACAATCTACAATATAATTTAACCTAGAAAATTGTCCGACTTAAAAAGTAAGATTCCATATACTTGGGAATTGAAGTATATTCTGTTAACTACTTTCGAACTGTCTTAAAATAGATTCTGTTGTAAATTTATTAAATAACTAAGCAAAATATGTACATATGTCTAAATAAAAGTAAATAATTTTCGAATTTAATTTCAAAATAGTTGATCCAAAAGGTCATTAAATTATGGAAAAAAAAGAAAAGTGTCCATGCATGCAAGGATTATGAAGCAAATAAGAATATTCTTGTATACATTTTGCTTTTCAACCTGACATTGTCAAATGTTATAAACTAAGTTTGCTCGCTGCTTTTGGAAGTCATGGCACTTTGACTTGTTGATAGCTTTAAGATCATTTATTGTACATTTGTTAACCTTAAGAAAAGAAATATTCTCTTCATATCACCTTTAAAACATGAATTGCTTTTCTAATTAGTACACGTATCACATCGATTATTATTCCTAAATTTATTTTAGTTTCCTGTCAGATACTTACATTGTCACAGTAACGCAAGCAAGAAATTTAAATGGGATGTAATATTATATTTGAAAGCAAAACTTTAAAGAAGGCAAAGTGCATACATAACTTATCTTTCACAATAATCTATACAATAACTCTTTTTTTGATTGTAAACTGCATTAAGAAAGTTTTATACGAAGAATGTTTCAAGTACATCCAAATTGAAATCTGAAGTGGAAAACACGCAATGAAGTGCATAAATGTTAGAAGTTGACTGAAATTAAAATTAGTACTTTCTGATAAAAGTTTAATCTTTAATTAAAACCAGGACAATCATGAAAAATCCATGATAAATTTGAATAAATTGTAACATGAATTATCCAGCAAGAAGTGAATATTGTTGCTCTGAAAACCATGAGAAAATATAATTATGTTATATTTAAATATATTCTAGTAATTCATACATTAAATCAAGTCAACTGAGGAGGGAGGAGAATACATCTATTAATACATAACTCAACTCAGCAATATTCATATAGTGGTTTCTCATTATATTCAATTAAATGTCAGCCTTCAGAGAGAATACTTTTTGTCGTGTTGTCAAAGTGCAGTGGATCAATTACAAGGCCTGAAAAATCCAAGTACAAAGATTATAAGGAATTCCTGATAGTTTGGTGATGGAGCTTTGTTGTTCAGTCTGTTATTTTAAAAAATATATACTTTTGCCTGTTCTTAGATCCCTTGTTCTTTAGGAGTCCTTTGAACAAAGCTTATTTAACGTAATTAGCAATATACCATACAACGATTACTTGTACATTGGGAATCCAACCAGTTTGATCCAGGGGAATGTAATTTTTAAAAACACTACCATGCAAAGAGATTATTATTTTCATTTATATCAAAGTGAGTGAAATAAATATCTTGATAATTCTCATCTCAGAGAATTTTATACATTAGTTAAAATTAATTGATTAAAGTAGATACTAGTAAAAAGAGTTTTGAAATTACTTTTACTCATAGCAGTGAACTCCGCAAAGCGTATCTTTTATAGAAAAATAAATTGTTTCCATTGTTTAATACGTAATGTATTAGATATTACACTCTACAGTAAAACACACGAAATGAATTATATAATATATCGATCATCAACTGACCAACAGAATTTTCCTTTTTGCACTTTTTATTCATCAACATAACTATTTGTTAATCACCTTTGATAACTTCAACTGCTTTTCCAAATCTTTTTCCATTTTTCGCAAGAATTCTTTGTTGCGTGAGTAAATAGCGATAAACAGCTTAATCATCTGACTCTGCTGCTGTTTTGTTCCATCGAGCAATCGGTAAACCAAATTTGAAAAACCTTTTCTCACACTTCACTCAAAAAAATTCTTCCCTCCGATCGACTTAAAATTGACACTGCCCGGCTTTAAAAATGCCAGTAACCCAGGAAAGATCCCAGGAGACTTCAGCCCAATACGGAGCTCTAATCCCAAAGTTGAACCCCGGAGCCACGACTGACGTGCTGGTTATTATGTATGAGTGCAGGCGTGCGTGCGTGCGCAAGTGCGCAATATAATTAACTGAAAAGTCCTCACCAGACACACAGATGGGTCACTACAATTCAACCATGCCTTTGAACTCAACCCCCAAAAGAGACGCGCGGCGAACTGACAGACGGATCCTTAGGGCCTTGTGAACTTATAACATTCTGAGCTAGCCAACCGGTACTCAGAAAAACGGATAAAAGCGCTGAACCCCGCGCGATTGGTTTCTTAGGCCGGAAAAATTACAATGAGGCCAAAACCCATTTTGCTTGAGCTCCGGATTTACCGTACCAGAACCAAGAACTGAACATGACTTGAGGTACGCCAAGTCGATGTGGTGAAATGT
>BMAW01103418.1:227921-247820 GCA_019974015.1 Nephila pilipes
TGTATCACCCTAAAAGGTGATTAACAAAAGGTGTTATGTTGATGAATAAAAAAAAAATTGCAAAAAAAATGTTGTTTTCAATGTTAGACTCGGGAGTTATTGATCGATATGTTATATATAATTATTTCGTGTGTTTTAGCAAGAGTGTAATATCTAATACATTACGTATTAAAGCAATGGAAACGAAATTATTAATTTTTTCTATAAAAACATTAAACGCTTTTGCCGGAAATTCTCAATGCACTATATGATATAAAAGTAATTTCAAACTCTTTTTTACTAGTATCTACTTTAATCAATTAATTTTTAACATGTAAATGTATAAAAAATTCTCTGAATGAGAAATTATCAAAGATATTTTATATTCACTCACTGCTGATAAAATGAAAAAATAATAATCTCTCTATGTAGTATTAGTTTAATTAAAAACCTGATTTCCCCCCCTTAAATCAACTGATTTGATTTTTCCCAAAATGTGTAAAGTAATCGTATGTAGTAATTATATTGCTTTAAATTCGTTAAAATATCTAGGAAGCTTTGTTCAAGGTATCTAAAGAACAAGGGGATCTAAGAACAGGTAAAAGAATATATATATTTTTTAAAAAAAATGAACAAGAACAGCTCCTCCAAAACACAAACTCCCATCCTTAACTATCAGAATTCATATAATCTTTGTAATGAATTTTACGGTCCGCTTGTAATTGATCCACTACGCTGACAACAACGACAAAAAAAGTAATTCTCTCTCTCTCTAGAAAACTGTTTTTTGTTAGTATAAATGAAAGAAAAACCCTTTATCACTGAAATATAATACTTTCATATTAAATGTATATAATGTGTAAAATAAAAAATTGTATTCTCCTCCCTCCCTCAGATTTACTTGATTTTAATGTATAAATTACTAGAATATATATTTAAATATACATAAATTATATTTTCTCATGGTTTCTTAAGGAAACAACATCAAAATAATTTCACTTTGCTAAATGAATAATTCATGCAATTTATTCAAATTTATCATAGATTTTTTTTCATGAGATTGTCCTGGTTTTAATTAAAATTAAACTTTTATCGAAAGTACCTAATTTTAATTTCATTCGAACTTCTAACTACATTTATGCACTTCATTGCGTGTTTTTTTTTCTAACACTTCAGATTTCAATTTGACACAGCATTACTTGAAACATTCTTCGTATTAAAACTTTCTTAATATTACGTTTACAATCAAACAAAAAATTGAAGTTATTTATAGAATTATTGTGAAAGATAAGTTTATGTATGCACTTATTGCCCTTCTTTAAAAGTTTTTTGCTTTCCAAAATATAATATTCACACATCAAACATTTCTGAAGAATTTCTTACTTGCGTTACTTTAGACAATGTAATGTATCTTACAGACAGGAAACGTAAAATAAATTTAGGAATAATAATCGATGTGATACGTGTTACTAAGGTAACAAAAGCAATTCATCGTTTTAAAAGAATTTGATATTGAAGAGAATATTTCCTTTTTCTTAAGGTTAACAGAAGTAACAATAAGCTAATCGATATGTTAAGCTATCAACAAAATACAAAAATTGCCATACTTCGCAAAAAGCGAGCAAACTTAAGTTTTTATTAAACATTTACGCAATGTACGGGTTGAAAAAAATTCGCAAAAATTGTTACAAAATATTCTTATTTAGCTTATAACTACCTTGCATGCATGGAACACTTTTACTTTTTTATTGCCATAATTTAATAAGCCTGTTTGAATCTAACTACATTTTAAGAAATATTAATTCGTGAAAAATTTGCATTTACTTTTATTTGTACATATGTACATATTTTGCTTATTGTTATTTAAGTAGAAATATTACAACAGAATCTATTTTGAAGCAGTTCGAAAATTAGTTTAACAGAATAATACTTACAAATTCCCAGAAAAGTATGTGAATCTTACTTTTTATAATCGGAACGAACATTCTACTAGGATTTTAAATTATATTGTGAATTGTTTTAAAAACAGACTGCCAAAAAAGTTTCTTTTTTTAAAATTCAAAACACAAATTTACAAACATCGGCATAGTCAGCAGGCGATAATGTTCTACATAAAAATTAAATTCCCCCCCCCCCCCATGCTGCTAGCTGAATCACGTTTATCCGTTTCGTGTTACTTAAGTAAGTAATTTTTGTATTTCCATTTTGCCATCAAGGAAATAAATTTCTTAATTCCGTTTTTCCACTCATAGCATAAAATTCTTTAGTTCCGTTTTGCCATCATGGAAATAAATTTCTTAATTCCGTCTTGCCACTCATAGCATAAAGTTCTTTAGTTCCGTTTTGTCACTCATATTGATATATTTTATACTTCCGTTTTGCCACTCATATCGATATATTTTATACTTCCGTTTTGCCACTATGATAAAAATTTCTTTATTCCGTTTTGCAACTCTTGTCAATGTATTTTGCATTTCCGTTTTGCCATTTATGGTAAAAGATTCTTAGGTTCCGTTTTCCATCACAACAATTAATTCCTTTTTTTCCTAATTTTTAACCTAATAATTTTATTTATTCTGTTTGGTCATCATCAGGATAAATATATTTCCTGTTTTGAATCAAAATAAATAACTTCTTTGTTACTTTTCTAGTTGCGTTCATGAGTTAAAATGTCTTCCTGATTATGCTACTAACTAGTAATCAGGAAATAAAATTAAAAATAATAATAGTAAATAAAATTTTTGTTTTCTTTAAGTTTGCTCTTTCATATTTGTACTAAAATATATAATTCTAATTATGTCATTTAAGCATTTAAAAGAAAAGTTTATGACCGTAAGGAATTATTAGATTTGAAAGAAAAATCGTTTGACGAACGAAATCTAATGATGTTTAAATTTATCAAATCAAATAAGGTTTAATTTAAAATTGTATTTCTGCAGATATTACTAGAATATAAATACATAATAAATAAATGGAATGTAATTTACATTTTAATGGTTTCCTAGGTAAGCAACATCAAAATATTTCACTAAGCTAAATCAACATTTTATTAAATTCCCTCTTTTTTGAGATCCTATTTATTTTCATTAAATTAAATTTTTAATGAATGTGTTTTAATTGTCAATTTTAATCGAATTCAGTAGCTACAATTTTTGAAATTCTGTGCTTGTTTTTATTTGGACACTTTTCGAATTTTCATTAGACTTTCAAGTATTCATTTCTAGATTTATCACCAAATTACAAATTTGGAAGTTTAAAATTGATTTGTTAAAATAATGTTCTAATTAATATTTTTACATTTGTTTTAATGTAATGCTGCGCATTGTATAGCCCATGTTTAACATCTTTAAAGTATTCTGAATATTTCAGATATGTAATGTTTGAAATAATTTATGACACGTGGAATTTTATGAACGTTTTAATATAATGTGTTACTTGTCATAAAATTATATAGTCTATATACAAATATTTCAAAAGGTACATAAACAAATTGGAAAAAAATATCACTGTAAGTAATAATCGGTATTACTAAAGAATTTAATTCAGTATTAAATATTAGCATTATTTCAAAAACTAATATAATCAAACACATATTAATAAGGGTAAAATAGCTAATGTGTAGGATAATAATAAATAATACCGCACACTGAAAAAATTTCAGTGTTTTAAACTTCAGAACTGAACAGGTAATGTTTTTATTCTATTTGTATATAATTATCTAACTGAAAAATTAGAAGATGAATTGCAAGAAATTCTAACTCTCTAAACTTTATATATACCACTGATTATGAAATTAAATTTTATTCCACTTAATCATTGATTAAATTGGTTCGTTGAATACGTTGTGTGTGTCGTTATTCCGAAACCTCGTGTTTTTCGCTTACAGTAATTAAACGCGCACCAACCTCCAATCCTGGGAAATATCTATAGAGATCCAGCACCTACAAAGGAAACTTGTTCTTTGTGAAAGTGAGAATATATGCGACAAGTAAAGCTTCCTTTTTTATTTAAAGCAGGGTATCCAACTTTCTTTTTTTACTTCCCTTGAGTGCATTGGAAGGGAACGAACATTGTATGAGGCCGCACAAAATAAATCTGAGACATTAGCAATAGCTCATGAATTTTTTTAACAAATAAAAATTAAAAAAGTAATATATTTTTTTTTTAAAAGCCAATTCCTACTTAGGTTAACAAAGTTAGTTTTCATTAAATAATTGCAATTATTAAAAATATGTATATACATATGACAGAATCACAATATTAAGTGGCAAAAGAAATTTTTCTCCAGCGATCTACACGCTTCGTCACTGACGGTATTTATTCCTAAATTTATATCCCGCTAAATATCTTATATAAGAGAAATTTTTTCTCTCCCATAAACTGAAATTAATTATTTGAAAATTAAATAAAAAATTTTATACTTCGACGAGATTCGATTCGAAGGTATGAAGATTCTATCAACTTTGCCATTGCAAGACAAATGATATAGTAGATTCATTGGCTTGTTTTTTTTTTAATTCATCCGGTAAATTAAATGGTTAGAATGCAGTTTAGCGCAACCACCCTTGGCTACAGGATTTATTTGGCGGTATTTTGCAAAATGTGGCTACCCTGGATTGCTTCGCGGACTTAACGTTCAGCCGAAAAAAAAATCGCCAAGTTTGGCGATTTTTGAAATTACGCCAAGTGGTTGGGCTAAACCGCATTTTTACCAATTAAATTTAATTAAATGAATTAATATTTAAAAAAAAACTGTATTAATATCCAGTGTCATCCACTACAAGTTTAAAAAAAAATGTATTTGAACTCGAGTGGATGAATAAAAAGTATTTTATTAACGATTGAAAATTTGAACAAGATATATACAGGGAGAGTGTGAACTAGTAGTAGGAATTTAAAAAAGAAAAGAAATATAATATATATATATAGTTAACGATTTAAACAATTTATTATTTTAGCAATTTAAATCTAATAAATTACGTTTTTTGTATCGCAAAGGCTGTAATATGGAATTAGATTGATACTACTCGTATTTTATACATCTTAACGATATTGTATATATTACATTTTATTTTAAATTATATAAGAAAAGATACAGCTAGAAATAAAACCAATGCAATATTTTACAGTAATATCTGGTACAATTGAAATAGTTACCAATTTTAGAGAGTTTTCAAGGTGATCATCCGTTATGCTGATTTAAATTTTATTCTTAGACTGCATCACTCTTGAAAATATTTGCTCACAAATATATGTGCTTCCGAACAATAATGACACAAATAATGAAATATTGTGCAGAAGGGGGGGGGATATTATTTTTTTTTAGACTGGTATAATTTGTAAAAATCAATTTAAGAGACTTTATGAAACTATTCGGTCAAATTGATTGTCAGATTGCAGTCTATGCATTCCATTTGAAATCTTATATGCAGCACATCTATATTGATTGTAAATGGAGTCTATCAAACAAAAAGATACAATAACTCTTGAATTAATTTTATGGTGTTATATTTTCTTGCATTTGGTATTGGTATTTTTTCGCTCCGCACTTCCATTTTTTGTCGCATTGCTAGGCACGCAGTGCTATATGCGGCCAGCGAGATAGAACACCTTTGATTTAAAATAAAACAATTTCTAAAATTCTCATATTTTTATTAGGTTTTAATTAGAAAAATAAAATAAAATAAAAAAAACGGTTGCATGGTGTGCATAAAAATCTTGCTAATGCATTTATAATTTTCCCAAAAATTATTTTTAATTGTAAACAAGTAGTTTAGGGCTTATGATGTAAGACTAACTCGAAGATGTTTGGCTACGGCAGGTTTATACATATTGGTGTAATATTTGACGTTTCCAACAGTTTGAATTTGATCAAATTTAAGAATGACATTTGAAGAATGTTTTAAGAAATTTTTTTCTCTGTATTTTTTATTCTTGTTAATGTAAATTTCTTAGAATCTTTGGGAATATTTAATTGATTTATAAGGTGATATAAATTTGTATGTTATTTAAAGAGGCAAATTATTGCAGAACTTCCATTGCTTAATTTATTGCAAAATCGGCTTCATTCAATGTTAAATAATTTTTTTTTGATTTGAGAAAACATTTCATAATTATCTGAAAATTACTTGTACAAAATAAATCTAAAATTTTCAGCTTCAGATTAATTTTTAGAATTTAATTTTTGTACTCATATAACATTACACATCTGTTTTATACAGCTTTTTGAACAACTCTTACAGCTCCTCTTTTTCTGGAGTATTTTTATATGCTTTTAATATATTAATTATTAATTACCAGATTAGTTAATATTAAAAAATTACAAATTTTTTAATGCAATAAAGTATCGTATATTTTTTATGTGAATTTAAAATTATGTATATTTTAGTTTATGATACATTTTATTTACATTTTGTGATTTTTAAATATCTTCTAGCACTTTTATGCAAAGTTTTAACTATTTTTCACATATAGATCACATTTTTTATAATCTTCCCTATAAAATTAGTTTCTTTTCTTAGTGACTGTAGCTTTAATTTTTGAATTACCGAACCAAGCAGAGCAATTCCTTTACATCACAATTTATTTTCGAATAAAATGAAACTGACGTGCAATCTGTGTGTGAATAGGGTACAAAAAGTAATTATTGACAACGAAAGTCTAGAATTTAAGAAATTTTATTATAATTGATCACATTTTATCTCACGCTGTTTTTATAAATTTTTTAAATATCATACATCTTTGCTATATTCTTTTCCCGGTTCCATGTCTTCATTCGACTTCTTTGAGATAAAATAATTCTTGTAAGTAATAAAGAAACAGATGCAGGTTATAATGTTCAATCGAAGAATGAAAAATGATAAGTTACAGTTTCTTGGCGGGAAAATGTGTAAGTTAACATTATAGATGAAAATCGTTATAAATTGAACCTGAAAAGGAAAAATTAACTTAGAAGAAATGAATTATTTATTGAAATACACAAATATAATACAGTAGCAAAACTTCAATACTTAATTCATTCTTGCATACAAATGAAATTAGAAAACGTTAATTTCTGGATCTGAGAGTTTTCATTGTATCTTATGAGAAAACAGTTTGACTTTTAACTGTCTTAAAAATTATGAAAATAATAAAAATTACATATAATTAGAACATTGCACTGTGAAATAACATTTATTATAAAGATAAATATTTTAAAATTTCTTTTTAGAATAAAATATAATTCTAATTAGAGAAAAATATAATATTAAAATAATAGCAAAAAAATCTTATTATAGATTAGCCATTTGTAAAATGGAACTTAACTCTTATTAGAATATAATAGACTCGATTTCTCATTACAATGGAAAATAATTTTAATTAGAATATTTATATTTCTTAAGACAGTACAAAAGATTTTTTTTTATCAGGATGGAATCTAATTCTTAAATGAATATTTTCATTAGAAAGAAATTAAAAAATTCTTATGAGAATATTTTCTTCAGAAATATTCATATTAGAATTATTATATTCTCATTGAAATAAAAAATAGCTAATTTTAGAACAAAAAATAACTTTTAAAAATGAAGCAGATAAAATTCCTATTAGAATATTCTTAGAATTGTCTTAGAGCATTCTATATAGGATTAGAATGAAATACATATTTCTCATTATAGAATATTCTCTTTAAATGGAATAGAATTCTTTTTAGAATAGAATATATCTATTAATGGAGCAGAATAAAGTTCTTAGTAAAATAGCTTCATTAGAAAGGATTTAATTCTTATTAAAAATTTCCCATCAATATGTAATAGAGTTCTTATTAGAGCAGATTATAACTCTTACTAGAAAAGAATAAAGTTCACATTCGAGTATTCTCATTGGAATTGAATATATTATTTATTAAATTATACTTGAACATTAATATATTTTTTCTTAATCTACCTGCTCTATCCTTATCTTTTCATGTAAGAGGCCTAGTTGACACGTAAACACATGAGATGAAAAGCATCGAATCTACGCATTATTTTCATGCGGGAATCAAGATTTTACAATATGAACAACAATCCTGTTTAGAAAACGCAGTAAAAAATTAATTCGTAAGCATTATTTAGAACAACGCTGCCTTTATATTCTAAATATGGACTTATCGTTCTTAACAAACAATGCTTTTATTTAATCGATTAAAGACCACAAAATTTCAGACTAGAATCATTAAAAACCGAAATTGTGAGAAGAAGAAATTAGTCTTACCAAATGGAAAATCGATATGACTCGCTTCAGTAATGTAGTCTGCAAATATGATGCCCCTGAAACTTTTGACATGTAATGTATATGGCTCCATATACTTACAAAGCAATTTAGTGTGTTATACAATGAATTATATCCTCCTACAAAAATGAAAGGTTGCAAGTAAAGAAATTATAAGAACAAAATAAAAGAGAAAATGTTGCAGAAAAATTACTATGCACATAATATTTGGAAGAAAATAATTTAAATTTTACACACACACACACACACACACACACACATGCGTGTATGTGTGATGATTTTTCTTAAATTTAATTCTATTTCCTAATTTTCTCTACTCCTTAATTCACAGTAAGCAGTTCATTCTTATTTCCTGATATCAGACCAGAAGGGATAATCCCTTCTCGACTTTCTGTCAGCACCTAAAGTCCTTGTAAATCCCTCCATCCAATACCACGTTATCTTGAGAAATCCCTACATATAAATTCTAACAAGGTAGAAACAAACGAAGACAGAAACTAAGCTTCTGGTCTCCTCCAATGAGTAACTGTAATTTACTGAAGCGAATGGACGTAGTGTGTGCTATGGGCATCACAAATACCATGTAATTACCTAATTACCGCTCCCCCATTCAACAGTAATAAATAGACTTTATTCGGATAATTGGGGTGACTTTTCCAGCCATGACTTCTTATGTCGTTTTTACTCAACCATTGAATTTATGTAACACGCACGCACGCACACACACACACATGCGTGTATGTGTGATGATTTTTCTTAAATTTAATTCAAAGACGGTGAAATCGGCCACGAGTTTTGAAGATGCACTTGGAATTCTCTGCACCAATTACTTGGAAAAGAAAAATAACAACTGAAGATTATTGTGCGTCGTTAATGCACCTGATGATTGAAGAAATCAAGAAAAAAACGCTACCATTTCATCACCAAACGTCATCAAAAGAAAAAGACCCTCTATCATCGAGACAATGCACTAAATCACATCTGTATAGTTTCAATGGTCAAAATGACTTGATTTAAGTTCGAATGACGGGAATCTCGAATTGTTACAAGATTCACCATTTTTGTCCCCCCATAGACTTTTTTAAAATTCCAAACTAAAAAAAAAAAAAAATGAATGGATAGTCAACGTTGAAAGAAGAGGTCACTGCCCGAAGAAATCGAAGTTTTACTTTTTAGATGGCTTAAAAAAATCGGAGAAACGTTTGGAAAAGTGTATAGAGCTAACAGTAAATTATTTTTAAAAATTAAAAATAATCTACCTAAAATAATTTATTTTTTGGTCTTTCTCTTGACACTTATTGTTAAACCCTGATACCTGTGATCTAGAAGTCTTCCAGGAATGCAAAAAAGTAGAAAAGTAGGGATCGAAATACAAAGAAAGTGTCAAAAAAAAAAAAAAAAAAAACTTGATAACAATATAGAAAAGCGGAATGTCTTTCTATTCTTAGAAAGTGGATAAAAAATACTTTCAATTCCCAGACGATTTTTCAAGCAGTTACCTTAACCATATAACACATCGATCAATAACTCCCGAGTCTAATATTGAAAACAACATTTTTTTTGCAAATTTTTTTTTTAATCATCAACATAACACCTTTTGTTAATCACCTTTTAGGGTGATACAATCGTTCCAACGCTTTTCCAAATCTTTTTTGCATCTGTCGTTAGATCTGAATTAGACAGGCTTCTAACTCCGGAGTCTGATAATCACATGAAATGCAGAAATAACCAGTCAATTAAAGTATGATAACTTTTCATCGATACCAAATTCCAGGGGTTATTATAGATCTTTTCCAAATTTACTAGAAGTGACATTTAAAATCATCTCAGACCGAATAAATACTTTTGAAAAGCTAGACATATTCTGGGGTTTATATACCCATCGTTTCTGGAAGAAGTGAGCATTTATTAAATTTCGTCTTTCATTTTTACATATATATATACCTTTAAAAACATTATCTCTATATTTCTTAAAAAATATACTTGTAAAATGACTATAGCAATTAGTTCTACCATTAGAAGTAGATCTTTGATGTTCCCACTCGCCACTATCGCCAATGGCAACCAAATGAATGTTAGCTATGTAATACAATACAATACAATATGATACGTTGCGATCACCATTGCATTGCAGTACGATACAGTGCAGTACGTACAGTATATTATATTATTATGCTATGTGTTGACCATGAAGTATGCTATAAATATTGGTAATGCTTTATACTTTATGTTATGTTATGCAAATGTTAATATGTTATGCTGTGAGTTATTATAGTATGCTATAATTAATCATAGTATGCCATGCTATGTGTTCAGTATATTATGCCTGTGTTGATATATGATATGCTATGTGTGTTATGATATGCTGTAAATACTGATGTACTCTGAAAATATTGTCATATTATGCCCGTACTGCATGTGTGCTATATTATTATGATGGAGTAATGCTGTTCTGTAGTAGTTACGTTATGTGCTGGCCTGTATGCTATGATGTGCTACATGCTATACTGTACTTCCTTGCTAACTTTATGATGCTATACTGTGCTGCTCGTGATTGATAGTATGATGACGTTCGTGATGATGTGATAATTGATATTGTAGTTAATAATCAGCAAATGTGATGTATTATGGCGTAGCATGTGCTATGTTATGATGTAGTATGGTAATAATACTTTATGTTATAATGCATAATATACTATAATATTAATATACTATGCTATACTATATTATACTATATTATTAATATAATATAATAAAATATACTATATTATACTATGCTATACTATAACTCAGACAACTCGAAATCAATCTGTTTTTAGTTGTCTATCACGTTTTAAAATTTTTTTACTGCATTCTAAAACTGTTTAAAGATACCACCAAAACTTATCACCATTTTAAACTTTCTTTAAAGTGTCATGAACGAAGATACAACCGAATTCCTATCACCAAAATTTAACCAGACACGGAGATTAAAGTCGAAATCTTATAAATGCTCCTTTAAACTGTTCAACCCATATACGAATACTTAAATTTAAAAAATTACTTGTATTTGAAGGCAGATGTGTATTAAGATAAATTGTTGTTAACGTGGATGCTACCATCTGTCAAGTATGAAACAAATTTGACATTGATTCTTAGTTGTAGTTTGATTCTGTATGTGGTCATTTTACTGCAAGTTAAAATTTGATTGCTGCCCTGTCAACTTCTGGAACATTTTGCTTCGAGTTGTCCTCGTCGGTGACACCTAGTTTCATCGTTTTTGCACCGGAAATGACAAATTTGTTGTTATCATTTCGCTGGTCGATATTTGTTTGTTATGCAACGTCAGAATGATCACCTTCGATGGTTAATGGAATCCATCGTTACACCTGAAACCAAGAAAATCAAAAGTTGGGTTGCTTCCGGTGCGATCTTTTCCGAAAAGAGCAAAGGATCACCATGAGCCGGAAAAAGTTGAAGAACTTTTGAGGTGAGAAAAAGCGTCATGATCACGAGCACGAGTAACTGAGACAGGAACAGCGGTCTGGTGGTCATGATGCTTACTGAAGCAAACCATTTTTTGATGCTACGAGCATCTTTTGAATTTCGGTGACTTATTGAAGACGACGCTATTGGTAGCTCAGTGGGGAGAAATAATAAAATTTTTGTTCAATATCATTATGTTTCTTTCAGAGATTTTATCTCTGATTACCATTGCAAAGCTACTACATAAAGTTCGTGAATTATCCTTTCATTTATAGATATATAATTTTCAGTTGAAAAAGAAGATGAATTATACTTTGTAAACAGTCTTCAAACAGTGATGAGACTCTGTGTATTATTCTGATTTTCAAAGGTTATCAATTGGAATTTATTTCCAAAGTCAGCAACGTTCCAGGTCTTAGGAGGTTTGTAGAGAAAAACCTCCGAAATATTCATTACATTCAAATGACTGGAGAACAGGCTTTTAGAAATATCTTTTTCTATTGATGATTATAGAATGGAAAAAAGCAAATAAATTTTCTTAAAACAATTAAATTCTCTAAGGTAATGACGTTAAAGTGACTTCAGGCTGTTTCTTTCAATGATGAAAAGTATATGTATTCAATCATAATTTGAAATTCTCAAGTGGATTTAGTTTAGCAGGCTTAGATTCCTTTACAATTGACACGGCAATCGAGTGCACATCCTTGGGACCTACAGGTGGCGCTATCTATCAGAGCATGGGTTGGAGCCTAGTGCCGCCTAATGAGCCTACTGGTGGTCAGGGGCCAATGCATGTGTGAGATCGCGAAGTCAACTCCCCATTAGATGGTGTGGAGTTTGGAGGCGATGGCCAGCGATCAGGAACGCATCCTCCTTGTCACTTGACCGGGATTCCAAATTAAGGAGTCCGTCGCTAACAATCGTGTTGCTAAGTGTAACGTTAATAAACAAACAAACCTTTAAAAATTTTACATCCTATTCTTCTAAATGAATTTAATAAATTCTTTATTTTACTTTTTTCTAACAATATAATTATTACCATTTTCTAGTTGAAATCAATAAACATCTCTTTGAGCTTTTGTAGTCTTACAACTTTTTATATAAGAATCTTACCCCAACTCTTGACTATCCCAATTTTCCAACTATTATATTACTTTCTAGTATCACCACAATAATTGTTGCAATACTGTAGCATGTATATAACTGAAACTTCTAATTGGTATTCTTTTTAGTATCTATATACAGATTCAGACAATCGTAGGTTTGAGCGAAATATTTAATTCTAAAAATAAAATAATTCAAAAACCAGGCGGGGCGGGGTTTACCTTTTTGACGTATTCAGTTCTATTCAAACGTACCAACAGAAAATTAGAAGGCGAATAAGTCCAATGATAATAAATCAAGTACAAACCAGCTTTTTATTAAGGTGTTCAGACAGAGCAGCATTATTGTTTTCAACATTTCCGTTACCACCGCTCTTTCCCTAACGCAGAAGTTATATATCGAGGCAATTCAAGTAAGAACGTTTCCGATCTGACGTCCTGAGCGATAACGCGATCGCGTATATTTTTGATCATGCTAGTGCTCGCATCTGCAGTCGGCGTCCAGCCATCACAACAGGAACATTTCCGACTGCCGTTTCTTTGATATTCCAAATTCGTATTGCTGGTAAGATCCCGAAGTTGTGAGGTGCGGTTGTATAAATACGTCTTTGTTGGCAAAAAACCCTGAAACCTATGAGTTATCTGAGCAAATTGAGGGTCGGAAAACCACGTAATGAATGAAAGTTCAATCATTAAAATAGGCATTGCGTTAAAATGCGAACTAACTTCACGATGAAGAGAAGATGTGGACGTCTAGCATTGTGCTGAAGCTGCAATAAGCTAAAGTTAGTGAAAATATTCTGAAAACCGCCGTTTTCACCGCAATAATGCTTTCGCTTAGTTTTCCACAAGTTTCACGGGGCTGTTTTTGAAAGTTTACACAAAAGAGCTACATAATTTGTGCGTAAAGATGGTGCCGAAATTGCCTGGATACCAGTAGGGTCAGCAGAAGAGGGCATCTTTGACATTTCTGGAGACTTCGGCGAGACATGGTGATCGTTATCGAATCGTTACTGCTAACGAGAATTGGGTGAGAGGACGAGGAGCTGCGGGTGCGCGTCACTGAGTGGCTGAGATCGCAGGTCGGCAGAATTCTATGACGAAGGAATTTCAAAGCTTGTCCACCGCTATGATAAGTTCCTCCAATACGTGTTGACTATGTAGAAAAGTAGAATTTTAGTCACTCCTTCTGATGTATATAATAATTTTTTTCCTGTACTTAGTTTCTTTTAATTCCAAAACGTTCCTTACTTCAGAATAGTGCATCATTATATTCATATATTTCTACTGAGCCTTTGCAACATTTTGAAACTGAATTCGAAAGGAGAAATTGTGGATCTGATTAATTTTCATGCTTATAATATTGAGATGTGAAATAAATGTACAATATTACTGATATTTTTGCCAAATTATATCCGACTGGATTTATCAGAAGATGTGCAGAGGATAGTTACAAGTCTTTGAGGGAAAATTATCAAATCTATTGATATCAAAACTAATAATAATAATAACAATCCACAAAAATATTAATTACAAAGTTGCAATAAAGTGTAATAAAAGATGAAAATTCACCAAGACAATGTGGTTATTTTACAATTATTAAATTTTCAATTTTTTTTGTATTAATCGCTTTCTGAATTGCGCTAGAATCAAATTGACTTTGGCGATAAAAAATATGTGCGCCAATCAATCGTACTTGCATATGATTATAAATATAGAGTTAATTACCGTATCAAGAGTTCGCATGTTTTACAATAAGCAGATCATCTATACTTATTGTCTTCAGAAAATGAAAGAAAATATTTGATCAACAAAATGCCTCTAACACAATGATTCTATCTGACTCACATTATATAATCAGTAATTTTTTAAAAAGAGCTAAAATATGGTCCATTTTTCGAAGTCAATTAATAAAAATAAATAAATAACTACTATTCACTAATAATTAATAATTTTTCAGTAATTATTCAGTATGAATTGTATTTTACTATGATTATGTTAAAATGCGCTTTTATTTTATTTCCTAAAAATTACCCTTTGGAAAACGTTTTAAAATATTTTGAGTTGATAAGCCCAATAATTTAAATTATAGTCACAGAAATCATAAGGCGCATAAAGCTTTCCTCCATATATTCAAAATAAATAAGAAAATATTTTTCAATATGAACACTATAACTTTTATACAAAATTTCTTGTTTAATTTATTGCACCTCATATCATTATGAAACTTCAAAAGTAGATTCTGAAAAATTATTTCTTTTCATATAATGACAATATCACTCGAAAACTAATTTCTGTACAATACATACATTGTTTTATTATATATAACTATTGGTATATAATCATATATCCGTGTTATATGATAATCGTGAACATCTAACAATTAAAAGGAGATCATTTTTAGAAAAATGTACATGGTTTGTTTTTATTATGTAAAGGAGTTAATTATGAACTGAAATATAGTGATATAATTTAAAATATATATTGTTAATAGCTTACCTTATATTTATGTTACCTTTTTACAATGAATACTTACATTATATTCTGGGTTCTCGGAAGAGCTATAGACTGACATCTCAATTGATAACCAGTTTTGAACAATGTAGTTTTACTTGCTGTTCTAACATGTAGATGAGAGAAAATAAATTACAAATAGCTCTTTTATTAATAAAATGCATAATGATCAACGTTATTTTTTTAAAAAATATTTAATTAAAAAAGGCAGTGTTGTCTTAAAATTTAGTAATATTTAGTTTTCAAATTTATTATTTTTTAAAAAAATATGAATATTCAACCTCATGTAAATAGAGAGTAACACATCGATCAATAACTCCGAGTCTAACATTGAAAAAAACATTTTTTTTGCAAATTTTTTATTCATCAACATAACACCTTTTTTGTTAATCACCTTTTAGGGTGAAATCATTCAACGCTTTTCCAAATCTTTCCCCAAAAATTCTTTTTTCCGCAAAATCTTTTTTTGTTGCGAGTAATGCTGATAAACAGCTTTCTGGAATCATCGACTCGTTGTGTTTTGTTCCATCGAAAGCAATCCTACCCTTGGAAAAACCTTTTTCCTTCACTTCAAAAACCTTTTCCAGTAAATGACCGCTTCCATATGATATCTGTGTCATCTCAGCAATCTCACGAGCTCCTTTAGATCTTTCATTATAATTTTGTCACTTCCTCACATTTTCAGTTAACGGCTTCCCGCAGTCTACCCGAGCGTTCACGTCATTTATTTCGTACGACCAGTTTAAACTCGCAATACCCGACAAATCGTTGCTTTTGATGGGCAAGAAGTCCGAGGTGCATTTTCAATCCATTGTTTCGCTTCACGTGTTTTTTACCCATTAAAACAATGTTTATCAGACAGGAAACTCAGTTTTCCACCTTAAACAAACTAAGATGAAAAGCTTTACTCAACCTCGATCAACTCAGCTGTTTCTGGTCGATCGACTTAATGCTACGACACGTTTTCAAACAGGTTAGTACTCTGAAAGACCTGGTTACTGGTTTACTACGAGTGCCATCTCTGGATTTAGTCTAGGTTATTGATTGATGTGTAAATATGCAGACAAGAACATTTACTGTCATAATATGTTAATAAGTCTAACATGGTTTATGTATGATGAAACATGTAAAACTCTAATAATTTGTGAAAATAATTCTACTACACTATTAGTCTATCATCACCTCACCTGTCTATTCTGTAATGAAGCCTTGCGGTAGTGAGTCCACTCCCTACAGTGGATAAGACAGTGGACTCCCAAGTGGAAGTTTCGAGATTCGAGCCTTGATGTTATAAAGATCCACCGTGTAGTCAGGGGCCTATCAGTCTTCATTGGCTGTGAGGAGACCAACTCGTATAATCTCTCGACACTTTACGAGTTCAAAATTAAGATTGTCCGTCGCATAAAGCTGGTGTTACTCAGTGCGACGTTAATAATCAAAAAAAAAAAAAAAAACTTCCGTTTTCAGATTTTTTAATTGTTTATTAACATCACACTGAAGTATAGGCAGAGCTCGTTCGGTGACGGAAAATACAGCGTTAGTTTTTCTGTTTGTTTTATTAATATCGCACTAGAAGGAACACTAGGATTTGTGGCGACCATGTCGGTAGACTCGGTAGTGAGGACGATACCTGAGCTGTCACCCCTCTAACTATCATCACGCCACAGGGTACGGGCGATAATTTAACGTACAACGGCCCACTTACACGGCCGTTCGGCGGCAAAAGATCGAACCCACGACTGAAAAACCACCAAACACGATCCGTAAACCGCCCACTAACTGGTGCCGAAATATAATTTTCAGCCTCGGTCAAGTAGAACGAGTATCTGAGCTGGCACCTTCCTATAAGCTTCACACCCAACAGGGAACTCTGACTAGATTTAACGTGCCTCCAACCCCGATACACGGCTGAGCTTTATGGTGGCATCAGACTCTATCCGCTGACTCGACGGAAACGCCGCTTAGTCTGCGACATGACACAGACCCACTGCAGCCATTTGGTTTTCAGAGAACAAGAATAAATGCACGAAATGTAGTTTAAATTAACACACTTGGCGAGATTTGAAAAAATCGCCTTGTAGGTTACGCGAGCACCTGAACCCTAACTGAAGATAGGAATTTGGCATCCTAAGTTTCAGTGGCGTCTCTGATTTTCGGCAGGTTACAAGTAATAAAGGTTTTCAAAAACTCCTTTTTAGTCCATCTGAATAGAATGATTCTGTCTCCATCTCACATGTATTATTCCATGTATAAGAATGAAATTCTCCCTCGACAAGGAACTGGGATTGGGAGAATAAACATTAGAATGTAAATGATTGAGTAAAAAACGCAGAAACACAATATCAACCAAGCAGGAGAATTTGAATAAAAAAAAAAACGTTTAAGAACGTAAAACGCAAAACACGAAAACACAACAAAATTAATAAACAACTGAACTGCACAACTGGTACCAGCAACGGACAAAAGAAAATTCACAGAAACTGTGAGAAGTCGGCACTAAACAGTAAAAGATAAAACGATTAACCCTGATTGTTAAGATTTAAACATCCACCAACAGCTGCGTGACTGTGAGATTGCGCTGAATCTTGTAAAAATGTAATCCAGACAGAGGAAAAAAAAGATGGAAGACTCTAATTCAATGTAGTAAATTCGAAAAGGTAGCCCCAGCGAAAGCATAAATAGTGAAAAAAATGGGATTCGAGGATTGCATAACGAAAAAAAAAAAACATCAGGTGATCCGGCATCCGTATTCGTGTAGCAAATTCGAAAAGTAGGCCAGCGATTTAACAAAGTGGGAAAAAAAAAAAAATCAAGAAAGGTATAAATATATATATAAAAAAAAACTGTACTGAAAATCATGTATCATTATTCAGGTTGCCACGGCTAAAACCACCACAGAGAGGAGAGAAAACATGGTAACCACAATTGTAAGAAATATCGCCAAACAATTGTAAACAATTTTTTGTCGCCAACGAATTAGTTACGCTAAAACTACATACCAACCAAGAATGCTAAGTAATGCTTATTAATTTTGGCAGTTGCTAATTCAGATCCACGTACTGTCTAATGTTGAGGAAAATGTAGTTGATTTTGCATATTATTTCGTATTAAATATTACTCTATCTATTCTTTCTGGAATTATCTTGTCTTAGTTGAAAGAAGTAGTTATAGAACATAGGGAAAATGGCTGACCAGCGCTGGTTCAAGATCAAATGGAATAGGACATTTTTGTGTGACATAAGGAATTTTGAAAGAGTGATTGATTGTTTTGGTATATCATAGGATAACGAACAAACAGATTTAGGCTTGTCCCTTAGAAAAGTGCTTTTTACAATAAATGGTTGACGTATCCACAATGGTTCATAAAGTCGTGGACTACCGGATAGCGGTTACTCATCTGTAGATTCCCAGCCAGTTCAACCTACTTCAAGATAGTCGTAGCAGGGCTTGCCGTTAAATCTTATCAGGGTACAAAGTCCTCTCCATTGGAAACAGTGTGGAGAGAAGGGGTTAGCCACTCAGTGTCGCCCCTGTCCTTATTGACATGTTCAAATTTTTGAGGGTCATCGCCAAATAGCCCTTGTGTGTCTATTTGACGTTAATAAAATACATTAAATCATTATGTGGAATAATATTTCATTTTTCATTTGGTGAGCTAGATGGTGCGATGTAGTGTAGCACAGTCCTGGACACTGTTAGTCCTCAGTTGTAGCATTTGATCTGGATTTCCACCTGTCATTTGTGCAGTTAACTTTTTCCTAATAGATTCGAAGAGCTTAAGTACTTAGTAGAGGCTTATAAATCTTTGATAAAGAAAACCACCTCATTCCACAAGTTTGTTACTACATTTGGTGTAGGAGGATCCAAATCTATCTCAGCGTACCTAAGGACAGAGTATGTGCTTGGGCGGAACTACACTATAGCACAAATGATGTGTCTGTCACAGGAGCTCAAGAATATTATCAGATTATGCGATGATTACAATGCTTTGAGATGGGAATTGCGCTAGCTACTCATAGATGGAAGAGACCGAGGAGTTAAAATCTTCTCCTCCCTCTTTACGGAGCTTTACTTAGCGGCAGAGAAAAGACCACTCTATATTTGAAGGACAGAGGTCTATGGTTAAGATTTCGTCCTTGTATTTTGTCTTAACTCAGGAATCACGAGGATCAGCGTGGCTCTTGTGCTCTGTCTATAGTGGATGCTAATAATCAATCCTCAATCAATTGATTCACGGATGAGGAAGTTAATAAACATTGTAATATCATTCATATATTTGGTTTATTGTGTTTATATTTCAATTATCATCGTACCTAGAAGACACTGAGCTACTGACACAGAATCTCGATTTAGAGCCGACCGCTTGACAAGATGACGATGGTGCATCCATACTCTAAACTTCTCACAGTCACGACACATTGAGAATCGTGACAGGACAAGTTTAACTTCATCAGCCTACCTACGGCTAAGAATTCTAAAGTAGGTTCAGATTCCAGATCATCATCGATGGAAAACTTGGTGACTTGAACATGTGACAGTCTGGTTCTCAGACTACTCGTACTAGCCATTGGCAGAAAATGATATTGAA
>BMAW01103418.1:247845-294064 GCA_019974015.1 Nephila pilipes
CCCCAAAATTTTTCTTTTTCGCAAGAAATCTTTTGTTGCGAGTAATATGATAAACAGCTTTCTGAATCATCGGCCTCGTTGCTGTTTTGTTCCATCGAAAGCGATCACTTGGCACCCACTTGGAAAAACCTTTCATATAATTTTCGCGGATAGTAAATACACTTCCATATGATATCTGTGTCATCTCATGATACTACGGAGCTTCACTTTACGATCTTTCATAATTTTGTCACTTCACTCACATTTTCAGACAACAGCTTCCACATGTCTACCCGAGCGTTCCGCGTCATTTGTGTCGGTACGACCACGTTTAAACTCGGCAAATACCGACAAATCGTTGATGGACAAGTCAGGTAACATTTTCAATCCATTGTTTCGCTTGCACAGTGTTTTACCCATTAAAACAATGTTTTATCACAACACGAAACTCGGTTTTTCCATTTTGAACAAACTACAAAACGACTTTACCAACCTCGATAACTCAGCTGTTTCTGGTCCGATCGACTTAAGAAATTTTGACACGTTTCAAGCAAAGGTTGGTACTCAGCGAAGACCTGGTTACTGGTTTACTGAGCGCCATCATGGGTTAGTCTCAGGAGTTATTGATCGATGTGTAGACCAAAAAAATGATATCTACAGAATCTTTTGAAATTATTGCATGTGTTTTGAAAAAAATATTTTAGAGGATTTTTTGAATCTCGTACAAATTACAGCATCTTCAGTAGATTACCATGGGCGAATTTTAGATCCATACCAAACGAGAAGAGGCAGTGAAGTTGAAGGTATAAATGTCGGTGATACCAGAATCTTCGCCTTTTCAGATCTTATAAAATATACTAAAAAGAAAAAAAAGTAATTTTTTGACATTAAAGATAATTACAAAAATATATCTACACGCTTCTCGGACAACGAGCGCATCCCATAGGTATGAGACGATTTTTATAAAGAATTATTTATAAAATCTAGTAATATCTTACTTCTATCTATAAAGCAAATAAATAAATAAACTGAAGAAATAATCAGATTTCTGATTAGTTATATCTTTAATAGAGTCCAAATCGATTCAATGAAAGATGCCGGTGAAACTCACCCATCTAATATAAATTATCACTTGAAAAGTTCTAGTCAATTTCTAGCATTAACGAAAGAAATTTCTAATCTTTGACCTTTTAAAGTGTAAAAATGTAAATATATGTTTATTTTCCCTTATCGTCAGAATCCTGTATTGCATTTTATTAAGGAAGAGCCCGGATAAGCTCAGTCGGTAGAGCGTTAGGCTTTTAACCACGTCCAGGGTTCGAGTCCTGTTCGGCGTTTCTTTTAAGGTCACGCGCGACCTACTCTTTCGATATTTTCGAGTAATTGACACTAAAATTAAAAACAAAAATAACCGAAAATTTAAAGTACAAAGGAACAGGATTAGCCACCCAAAGGTGCGCTTTTTATTAAAACAATTATTAACTATTACTGAATTAAATATAAAATAAAAGTGAACGTGAAATATCGATGGACAATAGTAAACTTTCCGATAATAAAATTACAAGCAAACGATAATTATTAAAATGCAGATATATTTACCTCACATGTAATAATTAAGCATATTTAAACCCTATTCATAAATGTAATTGCGTAATTTATAAAGATACAGACTTCCGAGGTCAACTAAAAGCACTCTTGCTGGCTAATAAAACTAGGAACTAAAATATTCCTTGCAACAAAATTGCCAGAAAAAGATTGTCCAAGATTTATCTTTCTAGAAAGGCTAAAAGGTTTTTTTTAGTTATACTAATATGTATTGACTCCATACACAAGAGGGTAAATCGATAATTCCAGCCGTCTAGATTGACTTTTGAGAACCAATTTGATTTCTGCGCATGCTGATGTACACGCAGTTTTCAGTTTGCGATTATCCTGCGAAACTATTTTTACAACTGTCAGTGCTGAATTTTATTAATTATAGTGCATTGTGTATGACTTTTTAACAACTCTTTATAAACATGTGCTAAATTTGTTTTTTGAAATGGGTTCATCAAAATGTGGGCTGCATAAAATGACAGGACATAGTATTGGGTCTAAAGATTAAGCGTTATTGCACGTTATAATAATGGCAGCATTTGGATAGGATGAAGTTATCTTTACATTGCTAGTATAGTTAACAATTTAATGATTTTATCGTCTGCTTTTATTCTAATATCACGTCAAGATATTGTTTTCTTCATAGTATGTATCGTTAACTTTTTATGATAATAATAATTTACTAATTAATTTTTTAATGGATTAGAATCGTTTCTTTTTGTTTATTACATTATATGTATTTTTGTACTTGGACATTTTGCTTGCAGAAATAAAATTCGTTAGGAGTTGAAGAAAGAATTTTCCTTTTTCTTGGCCAAGTAATGCTTCTTTGGAGTCTGGAGGACTTGCGGAGGTATGTTACTTACACATAATTAACATTTAGATTTGAATAAATTCTACTTATTCTTGAACTCAACATAGAAAAAAAACCATATCAAGCACAAGAAAAATCCAAATAACAAGAGTCAGTTTTTATATTACCTTCCTGACTACGAGACAAACTACAGTTTTTAAGTCAGAATTTTTTTGTAAAGATGTGTGCTTATGATTAAAAATTTCTAACATAAGGTAAAATTTTTAGCAATAAACAACATGATTGATAAAAATAATTTGTACCTAATTACATGAGCTGTTTTCCAACCTTTAGTGAAGCAAACATGTCCAAACCCTTCTATCTTACACTATTGAAATTTTATATGATATAAAGGAACAACGAAGAATAAAAATAGAAAGGTTTCTACGTAAAAAACATTACCATCGAATTTAAAACAAATCAATTTTTTAAGATTTGAAAAACCTATTAACGAATAATCAAAATAAGGAAAAATCGAAAAGCAAGATGTAATTTTACAGGAAAAGATAATCATCATTATTTTCTATCTTTAAAATACCACTCCTTTGCTTCAAAGAAAAGTAGTTGTTCACAAGTGTTTATTACTTTTATTTTGGATGAAGAACTGCGAGACTATAGGTACACAGATTCTTTTGAACAGCTTGGTAAAGAAGAATTATTATTGTCAATTCGGTACCTGTAGTCATGAATAATACCACCAGCAGTGAGTTCCCAGGTCTTGGAACAGGTAAATATGTCATCATATTCTCCAAGTGAACATCTTTTTTATGTCGATTAGTATGATAATCTCAAAGGACCGGGGATAGTACAATGTTTTAACTGTAGCTTTTCAATGCATCATCAGCCAATTGCATCCTCAACGATCAATATGCTTAATGCATTGACGTGATCCTGTTCCCAGGATGGCAGAATTAAAATGAGATAAAAAACCTCATGAAGGTGTAATGTGAGATGTAACAGAATTCCTGGCGCAAGCTGCCCAAGCTCCCTGAAATAAAGCGAAAGGAAGTCAACAGGCAAACGATTGGGAACCAGCCCCCTCAGAACGATTTTAGAATGGACTTCGCATCTGCTTATCGCGGGACTTCGGCGAGATGAGCCGTCTGTCGTTGGATCTGATTCAGACGATATTAGTGAGTCGATGATCTAAATGCAGAATAACCAGTCAATCAAAGAATTATGATGAAACTTTCATCTGTCAGAGATTCGAGGAATTTCTTATAAGCTTTTCCGAATTACTGGATTGAATTTAAAATTCCCAGACCTATATGCTTTTGGAAGCTGACATCTTCTGAAAGGGTTGATGCCCATCTTTCGTTTTCTGGAAGGTGTTTATTCAGTTTTCATCTCATTTTTACACATGTATATTCTTTAAAACTTATTTATCTATCATGTTTCTTAAAATACTTAACCAGGCCATATATGCAGCTCCCGATTAGTTCTACTGTTGAAATGGATCTTTTGATATTCCACTCGCCCACTATCTTAATGGCAGCAGGTAATATTGGCTGTAATGATACAATGCAAATACAATGCAAATACGTTGTTACAATGCAATCTACATTTATTTTGTCTGTCCTGATACAAATGCAATTGTGCTTGTATAATGATATACTATGATAACAATATAATGTTCTTATGTCAATAATACTTCTTCCTGCCTATATTATAAACATATACTAAAATATAATGCTACTATCATTAATACTCAATATACTGATTAATATATTATATACTTTTATATTAATATGTGCTTCTATAATATTAATATAATGCTCTTTTATATAATAATATAATATACTATGTCCAAACATGTAATATGCTATATTAATGCCTCTGTCCATACCATACTATATTCTGTGTCTAAGCTCAAAGATATGCTATTCTATTTCTCAGGCCATTGCATAATGTCATATGCCTCATGCCACTATATGTCTTATGTATACTATGCTATGCTATACTATAATAATGCTGCCTATATTAATGTATATAAATATGAGTGTAATACAAATGTAATATTAAATATGTGGTCTTAATATATTCTTTCAATGTAATATATTATATATTCCTATATTATAAATATAATATAATCTATCTACTATAATTATATTATAATACTATAATATTAATATACATATGCTATACTATAATTATATAATTATTAATATAATATATAAAATGATACTATATTATCTTGCTTATATATAGACTCAGTACATCGAAATCGAATCTGTTTTGGTTACCATCTATCCGTTTTAAAATTTTTGCTGCGTTCTAAGGAACTGATTTAAGAGATACCAGGCAAGGAACGTTATCCCTTTGCTCAGAAGCTTTCTTTCTAAGTGATCAACTGACGGATACATTGCGAATTCCTTATCGAGCAATTGTACGACACGGAGTTAAAGGTCAGGAATCTTATGATGCTCCTTTTGTTCAACCCAATACGGATACTTATTTGAGAAATGTATTGTGAGGCAGATGTGTGAATTGAAGATATTGTTGTGCTTAACGTTGGATGCTGCCATCTGTCAAGTAGCAAGACAGAATGGTTGCATGATTTTAGGGTTCTGATGGTCTGGGTATGGTTGGTCGTTTTGACTGCGTTATTTGATTGCCCTGTCAGCTATACTGATCACTTTTGCTTGGAGTTGTAGCGTCTCGTCGGTGGACACCTGGTTTCATCGTTTTTGACGTGAAATGAATTTGTTGTTGCTTCATTTCCAGACTGTCGATGATTTGTTTGTTTGTGGGTCAGTTAGATCGTCCCGTTGATGGGTTGATGGATCCTCGTTGACACCTGAACCAGAAATCAAAGTTGGGTTTGCTCGGTGCGATCTGTGAAAGAGAAGGCACCAGTGACTGCGTCGGAAGAGTTAGAAGACTTTGAGTTGGAGAAAAGCGTCAGATCACGGGCACGAGTTGAACTTGGACAGGACGCGGTCTGGGGTCTGGGTCTTACTGAAGCAACCATTTTTTGGTGCTACGCATCTTTTGATTTTCGGTGACTTTTGGTTAAGACGACGCTATTGTGTGCTCAGATGGGAGAAATAATATGTCATATCATGTATGTGTTTCTTTCAGATTTTACTCTGATTATCTTCGCTCTATGGGTTCTTGATTATCCTTTCTTGTATGTAGTATAGTTGTTTTGAGGATGATTATTGTAAACAGTCTTTCAGACAGTGGATGGGACTCAGCTGTGTTGTTTCTGATTTTCAGGTTGTCGATGGAATTTATTTCCAGAAGTCGAGCACGTTCAGGTCTTAGGAGGTTTGAGAAAATCCAGAATTATCTATACATTCTGATGGAGATTTTGAAATATCTTGTCGGAGAGATGAGGAAAAACAAATAAATTGAGTGTCTAACAGATTAATGAATGTCAAGTGAAATGCGTTAATTTAAATGTCTGGTAGTGACGTTAGTCACTGGTTTCTTTCAAATGATGAAAGTGAGAATATGTTTCAGTCATGAATTTGAAATGTACGTCAAATAGAATTTGATTTTGGGCACTTTAATTCCTTTTACAATTGCTACGGCAATCAGGAGTCGCAATCCCTTAGTTGCCTCACAGGTGGCGCTATCATGCAGGTCATGGGTTGGAGGCAGTTGCCGCTAATGAGACCTACTGATGGTCAGGGCCAATGCATTTTCCAACGGTGAGGTCGATGAATCACCTCCACGTTAAGAATGGTGTGGAGTTTGGAGGCGATGTGCCAGCATCCAGTTACGCATCCTCCTTGTCACTTGACCGGGTTCCAAATTAAGGATCCGTCGCTAACAATCAGTGTTGCTAAAGTGTAACGTTAATAAACAAACAAACCTTTAAAAAATTTTACATCCTATTCTTCTAAATGATTTAATAAATTCTTTATTTTACTTTTATGCAAATATAATTATTACCATTTTATGTTGAAATCAATAAACATTTCTTTGAGCTTTTGTTCTTACAACTTTTTATATAAGAATCTTACCCAATCTTGACTATCCCAATTTTCAAGGTATATTATATTAACTTTCTAAGTATCACACTAATAATTGTTGCAATATGTACAGCATGTATATATGAACAGACTTCTAATTGGTATTCTTTTTAGTATCTATATACGATTCAAGGCATGCAGGTTTGCAAATATTTAATTCTAAAAATAAATAATATAAATAACCAGGGCGGGCGGGGTTTACCTTTTTGACGTACATTCAAGTTCTATTCAAACGTACCAACGAAAATTAGAAGGCTGAATAAGATCAATGATAATAATTATCAAATGTACGAACCAGCTTTTTACAAGGTGTTCCAGACAGAGCCTGCTATTGTTTTCAACATTTCCAGCCACCGCTCTTTCCCTAACTGAGCAGGTTATATAGGGCAATTCAGAAATAAGAACGTTTTCACGTCTGACGTCTAGCATTGCGATACCCGATCGCGTATATTTTGATATCTAGTGCTCAGGCATCTGGTCGAGCGTCCAGCCATCACAACAGGAACATTTCCGCTGCCGTTTCTTTGATATTCCAAATTGTTGTCTGGTGAAAATCCAAGCGTTGTGAGGTGCGGTCTGTAAATACGTCTTTGTTTGGCAAAAAAACCCTGAAACCTATGATTTATCTGATGAGGTGTAAGTCCGCGAAGAACAAGTAATGAATGAAAGTTCAATCTGCCTAAAATAGTGCATTGCAGATTTAAAAATGGGAACTAACGAATTCACGATGAAGAGAAATTGGACGTCTAGCATTGTGCTGAAGCCATTGATAAGTAAAGTTAGTGAAAATATTCTGAAACCGCCGTTCCCAATATGGGCTTTCGCTTGGTTTTCCACAAAGTTTCACGGGGACTTTTTTGATAAGTTGTACACAAAGCAGGCTACCATAAGTTTCTGTAGCAAGATGGTGCCGAAATTGCTGAATTACCATGATAGGTCAGCGAGATGGAGGGCATCTTTGACATTTCTGGAGACTTCGGCAGAACATGGTGATCGCCCTATCGAATCGTTACTGCTACTTGAGAAGTGGGTGAACGGACGAGGAGCGGAGGTGCGTCACTGGAGTGGCTGAATCGCAGGGGCAGATTCTATGACGAAGGAATTTCAAGCTTGTCCACCGCTATGATAAGTTCCTCCATATTTTAGGTATTATGTGAAAAGTAGAATTTTAGTCACTCCTTCTGATGTATATAATAATTTTTTTCCTTGTACTTGAGTTCTTTTAATTCCAAAACGTTCCTTACTTCTGAAAGTCATCATTATATTCATATATGGTTCTCCTATTGAGCCCTTTGCAACATTTTGAAACTGAATTCGAAAGGAGGAAATTGTGGTCTGATCGTTAATTTTCTTGTGTATAATATTGAATGTGGAAATAAATGTACAATATTACTGATATTTTTTGCCGCCAATTATATCCCGCGATTTATCAGAAAATGTGCGAGGATAGATTACAGTCTTTGAGGGAATATTATCTAATCAATTCATTATCAAAATAATAATAAAACAATCACAAAATATATTAACAAAAGTTGCAATGAAAGTGTAATAAAAGATGAAAATTCACCAATAGCAAAATCTTATTTGTACAATTATTAATATTTTCAAATTTTTTTTTGTATTAATCACTTTCTATGTGGTGCGCTAGAATCAAATTGAGCTTTGGCGATAAAAAGATAGTGTGCGCAATCATCGTACTTGCATATGATTATAAATATAAGTTGTTACCGTATCCAAGAGTTCGCATGTTTACAATAAGCAAGTCATCTATACTTATTGTCTCTAAGAAAATGAAAAAAATATTTGATCAACAAAATGCCTCTAACTACAATGATTCTATCTAGCTCTTAATTTATATAATCGAGTAATTTTTTAAAAAAGAGCTAAAATATAGGTCCATTTTCAGAATTAATAATAAAATAAATAAATAACTACTATTCACTAACTAATTAATAATTTTCAGTAATTATTCGTATTGCATGTTTTATTTTACTATGGAGATTATGTTAAAAATGCAGCTTTATTTTATTTCCTAAAAAAATTACCCTTTGGAAAACGTTTTAAAAATATTTTGAGTTGATAAAGCCCAATAATTTTAAATTGTAGTCACAGAAATCATAAGGCCTAAAGCTTTCCTCCATATATTCAAAATAAATGAAAATATATTTTCAGATACTGCACCTAACTTTTGTACAAAATTTCTTGTTTAATTATTGCACTCATATCCATTATGAAACTTCAAAAGTATAATTCTGGAAGAAATTATTTCTTTATATAATGACAATATCACTCCAGAAACTAATTTCTGCATACCTCTACATACATTGTTTATTATATATAACTATTGGTATATAATCATATATCCGTGTTATATGATAATCATGGCAACCATCTAACAATTAAAAAAGGATCATTTTTAGAAAATGTACATGGTTTGTTTTTTTTCAAAGGTTAATTATGAACTGAAATATTATTATTCAATTTAAAATATATATGTTAATAACCTTATATATTATGTTACCTTTTTACAATGAATACTTACATTATTGATTCTGGGTTCTCGACAGAGTATAGACTGACATCTCAATTACAAGGCCAGTTTTGAACAATGTAGTTTTCTGTTCTAACATGTAGATAGAGAAAATAAAATTACAAATAGCTTTCTTTTATTAATAAAAATGCAATGATCTAACGTTATTTTTTTAAAAATATTTAAAATAAAAGGCAGTGTTGTCATAAAATTTAGTACAAAATATTTAGTTTTCAAATTTATTATTTTTTAAAAATATGAATATTCAACCATGGTAAAAAGAGGAATACACATCGATCAATAACTCGAGTCTAACATTGAAAAAACATTTTTGCAAATTTTTATTCATCAACTTATAACACCTTTTTTTAATCACCTTTTAGGGTATACAATCGTTCAACGCTTTCCAAATCTTTCCCCAAAAAAATTCTTTTTCTTTCCGCAAAATCTTTTTTTGTTGCGAGTAATAGCTGATACGCTTTCTAGATCATCGACTTCGTTGCTTTTTGTTCATCGAAAGCAATCTTACCTTGGAAAAACTTTTCACTTCACTTCAAAACGCCTTTTCCAGTAAATGCCCTTCCATATGATATCTGTGTCATCTCAGCAATCTCACGAGAGCTCACTTTCGATCTTTCATTATAATTTTGTCACTTCACTCACATTTTCCAGTTAACGCTTCCTCCAGAGTCTACCGAGCGTTCGCGTCATTTATTTCAGTCGACCACGTTTAAACTCGAATAACCGACAAATCGATTTTTTGATGGCGAAAGTAGTCCGGTAGCCATTTTCAATCCATTGTTTCGCTTCACGTGTTTTTACCCATTAAAACAATGTTTTATCAGTACAGAAACTCGTTTTCCACAAACAAACTAGTAGAAACACTTTACTCCAACCTCGAAACTCAGCTGTTTCTGGTCCGATCGACTTAGGCTACAGACACGTTTTCAAACAAGGTTAGTACTCTGAAAGACCTGGTTACTGGTTTACTACGAGTGCCATCTCTGTGGTTAGTCTGGAGGTTATTGATTGATGTGGTAAATATGCAGACAAGAACATTTACTGTCATAATCCATGAGATAAGTCTAACATGGTTTATGGATGATAAACATGTAAAATCAATAATTTGTGAAAATAATTCCTACTACCCTATTAGTCTATCATCTACCTCACTAGTCCTATTTGTATGAGCCTTGCGGTAGTGAGTCCGCTGCTACAAAGTGGATAAGGCAGTGGACTCCCAGGAACGGATTTCGAGATGAGCCTTGATGTTATAAAGATCCACCGTGTAGTCAGGGCCTATGTCTTCTATTGGCATGAGGAGTGACCAACTCGAGGTAGTATCTCGACACTTATCCGAGTTCAAAATTAAGATTCCGTCCAAGTAGCTGGTGTTACTCCGAGTGCGACGTTGATAAATCCAAAAAAAAAAAAAACTTCCGTTTTCCAGATTTTTAATTGTTTATTAACATCACACTGAAGTAGCTGAGGCCAGCGTTGGTGACGGAAAATACAGTCGTTAGTTTTTCTGTTTAGGTTTTATTAATAGTCGCACTAAGAGGAACACTGGTAAATTTGGGCGACGAGAATCGGGTACGTACTCGGTAAAGTGACGGACGATACCTGAGCTGTCACCCCTCTAACTTCCATCACGCCAACAGGAGTGGTACGCCGATAAATTTAACGTACAACGGCCCCAGCTTACACGGCCGGGCTTCGGCGGCAAAGATCGAACCCACGACTGAAGAACAACCGCCAATGACAATCCGACCGCCCACTATACTGGTGCCACAATATAATTTTCAACCTCGGTCAAGTGAACGGTTATCTGAGCTGGCACCTTCTTCTAAAAGCTTCACACACCACGAGACGAACTCTGACTAGATTTAACGTGCACTCAACCCCGATACACGGCTCGCTTTATGGTGGCATCAGGACTCATATCCAGCTGACTCGACGGAAAACGCCAGGCTTATCTGCGACTATGACCACAGACCCACTGCAGCCATTTGGTTTTCAGAGAACAAAAAAGAAGGTCTTGTAAAATGTAGTTTAAACTAACCACTTGGCGAGATTTGAAAAATCGCCAATTGTAGCTTACAGGCGGAGCCCTGAACTCCTAAACTGAAGTAGGAATTTTGCGAACCTAAGTTTCAGTGGCGTCTCTGATTTTCAGCAGGTACACAGTAATAAAGGTTTTCAAAAGCACTCCTTTTAGTCATCCTGAATAGAATGAAGTTCTATCTCAGCCTTATGAATTAATTGCTTTTTACTGAGATGGTAATAAACAAACAATCAATTCAGCCCTCTGGTGGACGATCACCTACGTATTGCATCCCGTTTAAAAGTCAGCACCGTCAACCACATTTCTTGACTTCCGACAACTATAGAGTGGAAAGTTGTGGACATCACCTGCCTGTGAAACACCTGCTAAAATCAAAATGTATCGTAAGAAGAGGAGATCGAACAACAGTCGAAGCGGCCAGGCTAAGATATCTGCAGTGCAACCACCTGTAGCGCCATGCCAGCCTTATGTTGCAACTGAAGCCGCAGGGAGTAACATCCAAGGGGTTGGTGGGTATACCATACCCTACGAAGCATTGTATTATGGTGACGTTCAACAACAAAAAGAATTTATTGGTGAAGAGCTCTACTATTACATTTGCCAATGGTATCCAGAGCGAGCCGGTAAGCTAACAGGCATGCTGCTCGAATTGGATATCGAAACTTTGGTGCTAATGTTGAGAGACGGAAAGTTTATGCGTGATATGGTGAGTCAATAAAACATATCAATGCGAATGTTAGTTTTAGGTTTGAGCCTTGTTCCGAGTTTCCTAGACGAAGGTGGAATTTAGAACACGGGACACTTTATTTTGTCAAATTTCTTTCTGTATATTATCCTACCTTGGCTCTTGCGCCATTAAACCTCGCAGTCACTCACTCTGCATATTATCCACTCCCTATACTTAATTATAAATTTATGTGAACCCCTATCGAGAAACGAGAATAAAAATAAATGGTGTATACATGTTCAGTAATATTTTTGAACATGCGTACACTATGTATGAAACTCTATTCTTTAATGCACAGCATACGTACATAATATGTGTTTGTATTTACTTTGTAAATTTTGTATGGTGTTAGTGCTAGTCTTTACTCGCATAGCCATGCATTTACTTGCATGCATCGCGATTGCAAGCAGTGAAATTGTGCCCACGCTATCAAAGCGTTTGCAGTGCTACATAATGCGTCGCAATCGTAGACAGGGGGAAGATCTCGTTCTATCCGTTAATTAAGATTTCAAGATTAATCTTTTGAGTTTTAAATTATAGAGCAAACGTTTTTACATTTACTAACGTGCTCCCTGATTCTTATTGATCACGCTTTAAAGTGACCTTGAACGCTGTTTGACTTACTGTATTTTAGTCTTGTAAATTCTCCCTAACCAATGGACTGCATTGCGCCTTAATAATCGCTATTAGCAAAGTGCGAGATTTCCTTCTATCGAAAAAAATGCTGGATTTATTAGATCCGTAAGCCTTTACAGAACTATTTATACAAGTTAAAGTTAAGTAGCCGTATTGTGTTGGAGAACTACTACTTCTTACAAGGTTAACAAGACATAATCTTACTAGTGTTGATTTCAGGATCAACACTAGTAGTTGATCAGGTGGATGGGAAATCTAGAATTTCCCTAATATTTCGTTTTATTGATCTTTTTTGGTACTACATGTTGTCTTTAGACTTGGCATTCTAACTCTGGATTGGAATACTTCGTTCTATGTGAACTATTCGAAATTTCAGGTACGTGTAACTGCTATTGATAATTTGTATGGTAAAAAGTAGGATTCGGTTAACCGGCATGTTACATTCAAATTGTATTGGAATGTTATGTATTGAGAACTTTTGAATGAATTAAATAGTAATGGGAAAACTCTTGCCTCTCTGTAATAAAGGTGGAGTTAAATTGGCTTCATTTCCTAGTAATGTCTAAGCCATAATGTTGGAGGAAAGAATATAGATTTAGAATATAATTTCCCATTTTATCGGAGTGTATCTACATCTTGTATATAAGCTGACTCTAATATATGGCTCGGAAACTTGCTCTTTAAGTAATGGAGAATACAAAGGTTTTTGAACGGTCCTCGGAAGAATTTTTGGTGGCATCAGAGAAAATAGCGTTTAATTATGAAGTTTATAAAATTTTCAATGAGAGCCTGTTATAATTAAATGTATTAAATTGGAATGAATTGAGTTTCTCATTGATAAAATGGATGGGAAAAAATACTATAAATTTCTTATTGAGAAGCCCTTTATTAGTAGAAAAAAACTAAAACTACAGTGGCTTAGTTCTGTTAAACCGGATTTTTGAGATGATTGGAAGCACAGGCAAAAAGCTGGTAATCTTACAGGAGTCTTCAAAAGGCCTTGGTTATCAAGCCAAATATGATGCATATGTTCATAAAGAGCAGCGTATGAGAGGTGATTTTATATGTAGCTACTATATTACTTTCGGTAGTCTGAATAATCAACTGACCCATTTGGTCACAGGGAATGACAGAATAGTCCCACTGTAACTCATGCATGTCGCAAGAGGCGACTCAAATGGGTACCCGGCGTCTGGGGGTATAGCCGGTCACCCTGCTCCTGGGGATTATATCAGAGGACCTCGGGGGATTTGCCTTCTTCAGGTAAGTATGGGTATCACGACCCCAGGTACCCTAATGATCCTTTTCCTTCCTATGGGGTTTACTGTCTTTGATAAACAGGGGATAAACCAGCGATCCTTCTATTTTCGACCCTCCTTGTCAACCAATTTGTCTTCCCTTTTTTTTTTTTTCACGTCTAGACCACAGTTAAATCTTTTTAGGCGCATCATAGCCATATCCGACTCTTGCGCCAATAAACCTAACTTTCTCACTTGACCCTTCTTGTCGACCAATCCATTTTCATTATTTTAACGTCTAGATCGTAGATTTACCTTGTTTGGCGCAATATGGCCACATCTGGCTCTTACGCCAATAAACTTCACTATCACTTGAATAATCAACTTGCACTGTATCTGACTTTTTCTGTTCTTACTATAGGAAAATCTCCATTGCGCCTTGCCTGACTTTTTTTTTTATATAAAATAAGATTTTGAACCATATTCGGTAGTAACTCTATCATTTACATTGTCTTTATGCGTTTTATGTCTCAAGGTATTGTCAAAACTAGTTTTTCCTACAAATATTTGGCGCATCTCAGCCAGACTTGGCCCTTGCACCAATGAAACCTATCTCTCCGTTTAATGCAACATTAGTTTAGACATAATTTTTGGATGATGTATAATTGGCATTTTATTTTTTTTTTAGGTTGAGAGGGCTCTCAAGGCACTGAATGATCACTATGCTCAGCAAAGAGATAACGTAAAAATGGACGAAAATTAAAACGGATTTGAATCCGAAAGAGATGAGACTGCGTTACTTATATTATGTTTTTATACTGCATTTTATGTATTTATATTTACTTTTAAAACTTATCCTAGTGTAGTAAGTAAAAATGACTGTACAGATATTCGCATGTAATAAAAGTTTTTCTCATTATTTCTCCTGCATCTTTTCCAATTCAACCAGTGATTATTCGTCAAAGATGTACCAAACTTTATTTTTATTGGGAAAACACGGCAACTGTAGCAGTGCTCAGGGTTGCGAGGTAATGCCCTGTAATTGTTGAGTTCTAATGATTCAGAAGACCCATTAAGTTGTGAGGTTGGTACGAGCCAAGTATGTCGAAGGCGAGCTTAATGTCCTTGCGTTGGTGTAGTACGGAAGTTTAGAGAAGAGTGGACGCTAAGGTGTTTAGTCTAAAAGGGCTCAACTTCAAGTAAGTATGGATAGCTGCAATAGCTTAGTGGTCATGGTAGTGGACTCGCAGCCGGCAGTTTTGTTCGAGTCTTGATGTCATGAAAGACCTACAGGGCTGAAGCACGTTAAATCCGTCTAGTCTCGTAATCTTAATGTTAAAGTGATGTAGAAAATGAACCGCTAGATGTCAATTCGGGTATCGTCATCGAACTCCTTCTCAAAATTACGAGAAGGGGGCCGCGGTAGCCTAGTGGTCATGGCTTCGGATTCGGTGGTTTTCGTTAAGTCGCGGGTTCGATCCTTGGCCGCCAAAGACCCGCCGTGTAACCGGGATTGATGCATGTTAAATCTGTCGGGGGGGGCACAAAGTCCTCCCGTTGGTGTGGATGTTGGGAGAGGGGGTGCCAGCTCGGGTGTTGTCCTCGTCACTTGACCGTGGTTCAAAATTACGAGGTCCGTAACCAATAGCCCTCGTGTTGCTTCTAGTGCGACGTTAATAAAAACTAAAATTCTAGAATACAAGAACAGTCTTAACCCTCGTGTTGATTTTAGTACGACGTTAATGAAACCAAATTCTTCAGGTTAGTTCGGGCATCAAACACCAGAGTTATCTTTTCATTTTCAATGGGGCTTGGAGTCTATTGACAACCCCGTCCCTGAGGTACCCTAGCCATATACAAAAAGGACTCGTGTGCATCCATAATGGGGGGGGGAATACGGAAACATCTTGCTCCGGTTCCGAACTTCCAAAAGCCACTTGCATATGTATCAGATTCTTGGCAAATGAATCAAGCTGCCTCATCAGGTGTTGTCCTCGTCACTTGACCGTGGTTCAAAATAACGAGGTACGTCGCCAATAGCCCTCGTGTTGCTTCTAGTGCGACGTTAATAAAAATTAAAACTCAAGCTGCCTCAGACGCAAGGAAACTGAAAGATATTAAGCTTGATCAGGGTCCCCAATTATGAGGCCAGTTTTCAATAGCTGTCATGTTGCTTCTAGTGCGACGTTGATAAAACTAACAAAAGTGATGTTCTATGGCTAATCTAGGGCTACTGCGGTAGGTGAATGGTCATGGTCTCCATTTCTTGACCGATAGTTTCGGCCTAGTTTAACCCCGATGCCATCAAACAATCGCAGTATAACGGAGCTAATGAAAGTTAAATCTAGAGTTACCAAGTCCTGTTGGCATAGTGTTAATAGGAGATGCTAGCTAGGATGTCGTCCTCATTTGATTCTCTAAAAATGCTCAATTCACTCTCGAGTAGACAAAGAGATTAGAATTAATACAAAGTTATTTTCAAAATGTTTCCCCATATTTCAAAATTCATTTTTTTTTTTTGAAAATGACTAGTAATGCACGAATACAAAGGAAACCAGAAAAAGTTTTATTGTGAACTCGTGTGTTCTTAATGAAGCATTTTACGAAAGCTGTTTTAGAAGCTTCCACGGAGCCACCTTGCAGTTGGATCAGGCGCAGTGGATCATATGACTTGGTTACAGATATCCATCCAAATCACTTGATATAGATGAAGGATGATTGCTTCCTTTTTTTTTGGGGGGGGGGATAAAAGAAAGTGTGGGCACAACCATTACCTACAAATGTATTTGAACTTGTACAGCAGCAGAAATCAGTTGTTTAATAGACTACCACTGGTACTTCACAACCTGTTTGGTAAGAATTTACATACTGAATTAAGATAAGTGTTAGTAACGGGAGTTAAATTAGACACTTGTAAAATGAAATTCTTTCCAGGTTTTCTTTGTATTCATAAATTATTATGTGGTGTTTATTTCAAAATTCCGTATTTTCATAAATCTATTCGTGGCCGGCAGTTTTCGTTCAGTCGTAGGTTCGATCCTAGGCCGCAAAAGACCCGCCGTTATGCCGGGGCTGATGCACGTTAAATCTGTCGGGGACCAAAGTCTTCCCGTTGGCATGTTGTGGATGTTAGGAGAAGGGGGTCAACTCGAGTGTCGTTCTCGTCACCTGACCGAGGTTCAAAATTACGAGGTCCGTCGCCAATAGCCCTAGTGTTGCTTCTAGTGCGACGTTAATTAAAAACTAATCAACTCTACTTCTTATCAACCAATTTTTATCGCTTTTTCGTTTTTCTTTTCAAATTTCGAAATCATAAATGTACCTTGTTTGACGTACCATGGCCGTATTAGACTCTTGCGTCTTTGAACTTCATAACCACTCGTATCTACGAAACCAATTTCTCGTACAATTTTATCTCTATTCTCTATTGTATAACACACCCGTTTAGTAACCGGGTGTGAAAGAATAGTCCAATTGTAGGTCATGCATGTCGTAAGAGACAACTGAAATGGGTACCCAGTATTTGGGGTGTAGCGGGCACTCTGCCCCTGGGGATTATATTAGGAGACTTGCCTTCTTTAGGTTAGTACGAGCATCATTCACCCGAGGCACACTGTTGATCTTTTTTTTTCTTTCTATGGGGTCTACTGTCTTTGATAAACGCGGATGACGCGCCTTTCGCTTACCATAGGGATCCTTCTCTAATTTCAACTCGGGCCGCAGTAGCCTAGTGGTCAAGGTCGTGGACTAGCGACCGGCGGTTTTCGTTCAGTCGCGGGTTCGATCCTTGGCCGCCAAAGACCCGCCGTGTAGCCGGAGCTGATGCACGTTAAATCTGTTCGGGGTCCAAAGTCCTCCCGTTGGCGTGGTGTGGATGTTAGGAGAGGGGGGTGCCAGCTCAGGTGTCGTCCTCGTCACTTGACCGTGGTTCAAAATTACGAGGTCCGTCGCCAATAGCCCTCGGGTTGCTTCTAGTGCGACGTTAATAAAAACTAAACTAAACTAATTTCAACTCTCCATCTTGTCAACCAAAATTTTACCTTTTTTTTCTATTTCTTTACTCGTCTGGATCAGTTTTTCATTTTACTGGCTTTATACTCGTTCACTTCTTTGTTTGGCGCAGAATGGCTATATCTGGCTTTTGCGCCATTACAAATTCTATCGCTCAATCACTCATTCAAATATCTAGATCATTGTTGCACCTTGTTTGGTGCAACATGAACACATCTAGCTTTTGCGCCCTAAGACTTCACCCTCCTCCAGGTCGGGAAAGCTTGGGGATCAGGATCCCGAGGCACCCTAATGATCTTTTTCTTTCCTATGGGGTTAACTGTCTGTAGTAAACACGGGTGACGCACCCTGGGTTTCCCAAGCGATCCTTCAGTATTTTCGACCCTCCTACTTGTCCACCCATTTTTTTTTCATTTTTTTCGCACATCTTGACTATAAGCACACCTTGTTCTCAGCATAGCCACATCTGGATCTAGATCCGTTAAATCAATCAATCATTCACTCAAAGAATGACCCATGGGGGGACCGGGAATAACAAAATAGTTTATATAGCTCATGCATGTCGTAAGAGGTGACTAAAATGGGTACCCAGCGTCTGGAAGTATAGACGTTTTTGGTAAACACGGGTGACGCACTCCCGGGATACCCTAGCGATCCTTCTCTATTTTCGACCCTCCTTCTTGTCAATCACTTACCTTTTTTTCAACTTCACGTTTAGACCACAGTTTAGCGCAGCTTAGTGGTTATGGTTGTGATCAGAAAGCGACATTGCAGTTGAGCCGTGAGTTCAAGTCCTGATTTCGCTAAATATCTGTCGCGTAGTAGGGGCTAATGGGTCCTCAGAATTCCGTGAAATTTCGACAAATTAAAATGGAGGAAATTGTATTCATTCTCTTTAATATGGTAGTCAAGAGCTTTGTGGAGTCGAGTGTTTACTTTTCGATTAGTAAATTCACGCTCTGTTTTGAAGGGTTACAGTTTGAAAAAGATTTCACTAGTGACAGACACGGTTATTTTTTGAGTCACCTTCTTATTTTTAGGTAAAATTGAGTTTATGATTTTTTTTAAAAATCAAATTATGTTAATGATTTCCAAGATAAGCAAACATCCTTACCTCAAATAGTATCCACGCATTCAGAACAGCCATTATCAGATTGTATACAAACATCACGTTTTGCAGTACGTAGGGTCTTTGATGTCGCATCATTATAGGCAAGAATAGCTTGACGATGGAAAAATATACAGCCAGAATGAAAATTATATTCAATGGACTGTCCATCAACAACCAATCCGCTGTCCGAGGATCTGAAATATATACACATTGTGCATCAGACTGAAAGGCAAACTAAAGCGGTATTTACATGGAGAGTTCGCGACCGTGACATCCCAATGGTTATGGTCGTAAATTCGTATCCGGCGTTTTTTTTATTTTTTTTATTTCGTCCAGTAGTTGTTTCGAGTCCCAATTTCATGAACAATACGACGTGTTTCGGCTTGGTGTGGAATGTTTGAGAGAAAAGTACCAGGTCAGGTATTGTTCCTCGTGACTTAACTGAGATTCACAATTACGAGGTCCCTCGCCCAAAGCCCCGGTGTTGCTTGTAAGTGTGACTTTAAGGCTCCCGTCTTCCCGCCATTTTGATTTCGTGGATATAATATAAATCCTATGGAATTTCGACTTCATTTCTCGCATCTATACTATTTGATCTATTTGAATGCAATAAAGTGCATCCGAAACAGCAAAAACTAATGAAGGCTTCTGCGGAATCACTTTTTTCCTCTTCGATTCATAAAAATATTTTTACCCCTGTTTTAATGATTCATTTACAAGTTTTCCGGTCTTTAAAAGAATATTTTTAAATATTTTGAAAAATGGAAGAAAGAAGTAATTCCACAAAAGTTTTCGTTATTTTTTGCTCTTTCACATGCACTTTATAGCAACCAAATATCAAATATTTGGGAATGAAAGTCGAAGTTCTATAGGATTAACATTATGTACACGAAATCAAAATGGCAGGGAGCCTTAACTATCAATCAGTCATTATCCATAATATCCAAAATAGAAAATCCCTGAGGAGTGTCAACCTTCTGTTGATAATTCAACTCCGAAATGTACGATGGTATTTCCTTGAAAAGAAATTACCGCCAGTATTGTGACTGGTTGTGAAAGTCCCAATATAGCTTATGCATGTCGTAAGAGGTGACTAAAATGTGTATCCAATTTTTGGGGGTATAGGTGGGTATCCTGACCTTTGGGATTATATTAGAGGCTTGCCTTCTATAGGTAGATACAGGCATCATGAGCCGGAGGCACCTAAGTGATCATTTTCTTTCCCATGGAGCTTAATGTCTTACTAAAACAGGGGTGATGCGCCCCCGGGATACCTTAGCAATCCTTCTCTATTTTCGACCCTCCTTCTTGTCAACCAATTTTTGTCTTTTTATTTATTCATATCCAGATCACAGTTAAAATCTTGTTTGGTGCAGTATAGCCACATCTGGTTCACTAATTCTCTATTTTTGACTCTCCTTCTTGTCAAACTTTTTTTTCCTTTTTCCCATTTTTTTCAAGCGTCTAAACCAGTTACATCTTGTTTGGTGCATTATAGCAACATCTGGCTCTTGCGCCAACAAACTTTACTTTCACTGTTTGAAAATTGCTTGTTTAGATGTTTTTAATACCTTTTTAAATTTTTCCCCAGAAGAATTTCAGAACACCCTGCGTAACGGAAAATTCTGCACTTTTTTCATTGCCAGAAGGTTAAAAGCATATTTCTCTATTATAAAGAAGAAAAAAAGAACCGCTAAAATTTGCACACGTTTTAAGAAAAAAAAAATTTAATACTTATGTATAGTTGTAAAAAATGCACAGCATGTGAAATTTGTTAATTACATACAATTTTTTTTTAAAATTGCTTTTTTAGAAAAATACTTGAACCGTGCCTTAAGGCTAGATATATCAGGAGCAGGTAGCACATTTTTACATATAACCGTCTTGGGTGGTTGGCCCTACTTGTTTTTTTTTTTTGTCTGAATGTGTGTGTAAACAAGTACAGGAAGTGATTGACTATTAACGTTGCACTTAGAAGTAACTCGAGTGTTAATTGCGATGTACTTCACAATCAAGCGATGAAAACAATGTAGCAACTCCTAAATTCCACACATCCCACAGATTAAACGTATATCACGACCGGTCTCTAGAGGGGTGTATCAGCTCAGGTGTCATCCTCTCTACTTGACTGAGGTTCTAAATTACGAGGTCCGTCACCAATAGCCCTCGTGTTGCATATAGTGGGACGTTAATAAAAACCAACCAACCAACAACCTGATGTTAAACGTTTTTCACTATATACAGGAAGTGTAGAAAGTATTTCTATATTGACAGTCTATAAAGGAGCCTCGTTGTCAAAAAAGGATAGTTAAAGTTATACAATAAGTCTTTAGGTGTATAATAGAATTTTTTTTTATTTCCATATAAAATTTACTTGAAAAATTACTCATAATATTGTAAGACTTGTGAAACATAATGTAATATCTAGGTTAGACGCATTATCTCAAATGCTTACACTAAAATGTCATAATTTATACCTTGTAGGACATCATTCAGCTTGAATTATTGCACTGAGTCTTCTTAGCATTAATTCAACTATATTTGATATCAATGAACAAGAAAAATAACCACATTCTTGCTTTCTCAAATCATGTTTATCAGAAATTGGCTTAGATGTAACCTTCTGATTAGAATTTCGCATATATGTTTCTATGAGAGTGATGTCTGATTATTTTTAATATAATAGTGTTACAAAAAATTGTAGCCGCGTATTTAGAATTATGTGCTTGGAATTATTGTCATGCGTATACAAATATAACGATTGCGAAGACCCATTTTTGTCACAATAAGCTGTAAATTATTTTTCAAAATGGTTGTGTAGAGCTGGTGATTAATGGTAACATAAATTGGAGCTGAATTACCCATTCCAGAGGAATTCATACAACTCCAAGCAAGTATACTTCCATCTCTATATTTCTCCACAGGAATAAAATATCTTAGACGCATTTCTGATTTCGATTCAGTTCACGAATTCGATTCAGATTCATGAAGAATTTTTTTCGTGAATAATTACATAAATTGGAGCTGGTGATTAATGATTACATAAATTGGAGTTAAATTACCCATTCCAGAGGCATTTATACATTTCCAAGCAAGTATACTTCCATCTCTACATTTCTCCACTGGAATAAAACATCTTAGATGCATTTCTGGGTTTCGTTTCAGATTCAGATTCACGATGAATTTTTTTCGTGATACACAGCCGTGAAAACCTTGCTGTTTACATGTATTTTGAGCTGCGTCTGCAAATACGACTATTGCTGAGAATTTTCTAAATTCTGCTGCAAGCTTAACAGCATGTATTTTCAAGTTTTCTTCAACGAAGAGGCGAGAAATAGTTTGTAGACGGAAATAAGTAGAGAAGGAATTGTTACGTAATATTATAGAACCTATAAAATTCCGAATAATTAACTGCACTGTTAAAAGAGATCTATTAGCCTTATGATAAAATTTCATTTATATTTTACCGACTCTATAAAGAATTATAATCAATTTTCTTTCAGTAAAGTTTATTTCATTAGGCTTAGACTCGTGTAGAAAATTCTGCATAACCTATTCAATTTAAATCCCACCATATCCTTCTATATATGCTTCAAAATGAGTGACGTTACTTAACAACAAGAAACTCACCAATCTAATCAGAAAACGCAAAAATTTGAATTGGTTTCAGAGTACGAATATACTTTTTACATGCCTCAAAATCACAAAGATTTAGTTTTCTTTACATTTAAAAAAAACCCATTAGTTATTTAATTTTTGTACCATAGTCATATTTATAAAATAATGTTTTATTAAATGTTACTTTTGAAATTGATTTCATTCAAATTAATTTCCTAAAATAGTAGCATCCTTCATATTACCTATCTTGTGTACGAATATTTTCTAACTTTCTTCACTGTATATGGATATAGAGTGCAAAGAAGCATTTTAAAAATGTTGCTGATTTGCAGAACGAACTGAATTGTTATTTTAAGAAAAAGAAATCGTCAAGAAACGGTTTAATTGTTAATATAACATACTTAATTATATAAAGCGTTAGTTGAAAATGAGTTATTTTAGTAAAGCAAATAATATCAAATTTTTTTAAGTCAATTCCTACTTAGGTCACTAAAGAATTTTTTTTATTTTAGTTACTTTTTATTAAACAATTACAATTAATATAAATATGTATATACATATGACAGAATCATAATATTAAGTGGCAAAAGAAATTTTCCTCCAGCGATCTACACGCTTCGTCACTGACGGTATTTATTCCTATATTCATATCCTGATAAATATCTTAGGTAAGAGAAATTTTTTTTCTCCCATACAAAGCTAAAATTGATTATTTGAAAAAAAAAAAAAATTAAAAATTTTATACTTCGACGAGAAGGCATAAAGATTCTATGCCGACGCTCTACCAACTTTGCCATTGCAAGATAGTTGACATAGTAGAAGCATTGGCTTGTTTCTTAATTCATCAAGTAAATTAAATGGTTGGAATGCAATTTAGCCCAACTATCCTTGGTGACAAGAATTATTTGGCGATATTTTGCCAAATATGGCTACACTGGTCCATTTCGAGGACTTAACATTCAGCAAAAAAAAAAAAAACCCACCAAGTTTGGCAATTTTTGAAATCACTCCAAGTGGTTGGGCTAAACTGCATTTTCGCCAATTAAATTTAATTAAATGAATTAATATTTGAAAAACTGTATTAACATCAAGTGTCATTCACTACAAGTTTAAAAAATGTATTTGAATTTGAGTGATGAATAAAAAGTATTTTATTAACGATTGAAAATTTGAACAAGATATATATACGGAGAGTGTGAACTAATAGTAGGAATTTAGTAACAATATTCATTTTTTAACTACTCTCCTAGTATTTCAACTAGTTACTAATATATGACTAGCTTCTAAGGAGAGATCGCAACTGTGATATCCTAGATCTTTCTCTATCGTTGACCCTCCTTCTTGTCAACCAATTTGTATCCTTTTTTTCCATTTTTTCAAACGGCTTACTCACAGTTACACCTTGTTTGGTGCAGCATATCTGTGGCTACTTCTCAATTAAACGTCACTATTATTTACACACACTCTAAGTAAAGATATAACTTGACTCAAACCCAGACTGCTTTCGAAGTAAATTTTAAAAAATGCATGAATCTAGTTTATAAATCAATGAAAGTGCTTTTTTTTAATTGGACAGAAAAATGAAAAGGTGTAGTTTTATCATTACCTCCATGTCTTGCGTAATATTTCTCTGTATATTTCTTCGCCATTTTTAGGTCTTATCCAAATCAAAGCGACGGATGAGAATAAATGTCTTCCTGTGAAAGAGAAAAAAAAAATGTAATTAATTTTTCATACAATCAACATACTTCCAATGGATCAGTATGTTACAAAAAACAGGGTGTACCTGAATTCATAAGCCAAACTTTAAAGGAAGATGTGGTGCAGCATGGTTAGATTTGCACACTTGCATCATAAACATACTATCACTCACTCACTTAAAGAAAGGTACAATACGTATAAAGAAGCATTTTTGTACAGAGATATAGAATGAGAAGTGAAAAGTGTTGGAGGAAAAAACGAATTTGTCTGTAAAATGGAAAAAAAAAAAAAAATCTGGTTTTTATTTACATCAGAGCGAAATAGAAAGATTTAAATGAATTCCACGTGTGGGCCACTTCTCGCAGCTGGTCCTAAGGACGGAAAGTAGAGGGGTGTTTAGTACATGTCCATGAAATGATGTAGCTAGTTCACAGGCACACTCCCCCACCCAGACATACCAAAAAGGGGGCATCTACCTCAGGTGCTTAAATCGAGGGGGGGGGGGTGCGAATGTATGGTTGTAAGATCACAAGTTTTTCAAATAATCTTTTTATTCCATTATTGTTGTTCATTGCGAGAGATGTAATAGCTATGTCAGCAAGTAAGGCCTACTCGAAATTAGCAGATGACAATAACAGAAAAGAGGAGAAGAAGAGAAGGCTTTTTCTCCGTGCATGTTAATTCGTAATGGGACTTTTCTAGGAACATTTTTTTCAGTATCATGGTCTCACGTGATTTAGGTGTAGGGATTCGAAAGGACTTTAGCTACAGACAGAAAAATCTAGTAGGGATTATTTCTGACAGATTTGCTACCATGGGGAACCATATTAAACTAATTTTATGAGAGCGTGATCAAATAATAAAAGGATAGTTTAGAATTGGACCATAACTAGAAATGAAGTCTTTAATTTTGAATTAGAGAATGGGAAAAAATCAGGAAATTAAATTATTATAAAGCACATCCTAATTTTGAGACTCGGTTAAAACCTGTCACCTGAGCTAGCCCCTTCCTCTCTAAACTTGACCCGTGTGGTGACCGGGAATGACAGAATAGTCCCAGTAGCTCATGCATATCGTAAGAAGCGACAAAAATGGGTACCCAGTGTCTGGGGGTATAGCCGGGCACCCTGCCCCTGGGAATTATATCAGGGGACCTCAGGGACTTGCCTTCTTCAGGTAAGTACGGGCATCATGACCCCGAGGTACCTTAGTGATCTTTTTCCTTCCCATGGAGTTTACTGTCTTTGGAAAACACAGGTGACGCACTCCCAAGATAACCTAGCGGTCCTTCTCTGTTTTCGATCCTCCTTCTTGTCAACCACTTTTTATCTTTTTTTCAACTTCAAGTCTAGACCACAGTTTAATCTTGTTTGGCGCAGCCTAGCCATATCTGGCTCTTGCACCAGTAAACTTTACACTCACTCACTCACTCACTCACTCACAACATCTACGGGAGTGCTTTAGACCGCAATAGACTCCTAACGTGCATCAGCCCCGCTACATGGAGGGCCTTCAGTGGCATCACGACTCTACTTAACAACCCCGACTGCGAGTTCGCAACCATGACCATTACGCTAGTGCTGCCACTAAGCAAAATAAAACAACAACAAAAAAGAATAAAACTAAGAAATCGAACGTGCTTTGAATTTTTAGATTTCATCCTTTGAATAAAAGTATTTTTGAAAGTAACAGGTATTTGCTTTTCCTTGACTTTCTTCACTACAGATACTTCAATACACTTTTTGAAACTTACAAGAAAATACAAGTGAAAGAGCAAGATATTGAGTAAGAAGAATTCGATTACATGTGTTTCAAATACAGTAATTAACTTTTTAACACAATCTTTAAGAGGTCTTCAAAAATTAACAAAATTTGTTAAACCTGCAAGATATTTTCTATTGTACTTCCCCGAATGATCTGAATCTCTACAACTGTAAATTGCACTCGTCCTTCTTCCAACTAAAGAGATTAAGTCTACTAAATCGCGTTGCCTGGACAACTCGACTAAAGAAACCAAGACGTCTTTAACAACAGTTTGATTGTTTAGTAACTTCGCACTGAGACCCGTGTGGTGACCGGGGATGACAGAATAGTCTCTCTGTAGCTCATGCATGTCGTAAAAGGTGACTAAAATGGGTACCCAGCGTCTGGGGGTATAGCCGGGCACCCTGCCCCTGGGGATTATATCAGGGGACCTCAGGGACTTGCCTTCTTCAGATAAGTTCGGGCATCATGACCCCGAAGCACCTTAGTGATCTTTCTCTTTCCCATGGGGTTTACTGTCTTTGGTAAACATGGGTGACGCACTCCCTGTATACCCTAGCGATCCTTCTCTATTTTCGACCCTCCTTCTTGTCAACTATTTTTACCTTCACGTCTAGACCACAGTTTAATCTTGTTTGGCGCAGCATAGCCATATCTGGCTCTTGCGCCAGTAAACTTTACACTCACTCACTCACAAACTTCGCACTGAAAAGCAACACGAATACAATTGGTGACCTCGAAATTTTGAACCTCGGTTAAGTGATAAGGATGGTGCTTGAGCTAGCACACCTTCTTCAGACTTCCACACCCCTCCAATGGAGGACTTGAGACTTCACAACAAGTTTAACATACAGTAACCCCACTCATCGGTAGTCCTTCAGTAGCAACAGGTCTTGAACCCATGACTTAACCGATATAACGCAAGCTACGAGTTCACGACCATGACCACTAGGCTACCGATGCCACACTTAAGACATGTAAAAATGAACTTATTTTATGTCAACTTTTAATAAAACCATACTTTTTAAAATTAAAAGCAATTGAAGTCACATATTTTTTTAACATTCAGATATCTGTATACTTATGTATCAGTTTATGTAAAGAAAATCATAGTTATAAACATAAATATTTATGCATGAAAAATTAATATTTAAAAGCTGTATTTATATTTTAAAGTCTTGTACTTGCCATTACATCACGACTGCTGCATTTATAACTCTAAAAATTTGCTGATTACTTATAAAAGTATAATATTCTATTCCATGAACATAATTATAATTTCAAAGATTAAATTTAATAACATTTTATGTTTTATGTTTCAAACTTTTCATATTTTTTTTATATATAATATGTAACACTTAACGTTTGTGAATATTTACTAGAAAAAATATGCTGACTGTATAGAAAGTGATCTAATGTCATAATATTTAAAATGTCAGATACATTAGATTTGAAGAAAAGTGTATCAGAATCCACATGAGCCACATTTTTAGAAAAATGTAAATACATAATTTTTTGGTGGAATGTTTGCTTAGAATTTAAAAATTTCATTTTCGAACGTTCTATTTACCATAATATTAAAAATAATAATTAAAAAAGTTCTATGAAAAGATTTGCAAAGAACAGATTTAGCCTCCCAAGGTGCACTTTTTTTTATAATTATTTTTAAATTACTTAATTAAAGATAAGAATTAAAGTAAACGATGAAATATCGAAAAATGGACAGTAATAAACTTTGCCTATATTAAAATTAAAGTAAAACAATTAATTATTAAATTGAATATGATATCAGCTGCATGCAATTAAAACTAAAGCAAATGATAAATTATTAAACTGAATATATATTTAAGCTAAAAGTAATTAAAATTGAAGCAAACGGTACAAAAATTGAAAAATGATCTCGTACGCCAAAAGTGATCGACCAATAACAGTAGTCCCTTAGGTGGCTAATAATACAAATATGGAATCAGTGAAGCGTCCTCTGTTTTTACAACGTTTTTCTGTATTTCACTTGGTGTGTGTGTATGTGCGTGTGTGTGTGTCATCAAATTTTCGATCGTTAATTTAACCAACTTCCCATCAAGCTAGAGCTTTGAAATTTTGGGATTCGTTCGTACTCGCCTAACAATGCAATATTTAGACGTTTGCGACAAGTTTTAACTAATATTTCAATAGTTTTAATGTGTCAAAATATTCTTTCCCCTCGGTGCTTTTAGGATTGAGGAAAAAATTTCTTTCCCCCTCTGGGAACACCGGGCACTCCCCACGCAGCATGTGGTATCGTAAACCTTTTGTACTCACAAAGGGGAGATACTATCTCTCCTTTACTATCTCCGAGATAGTAAGGGTTGCTGACTTTTAGTCAGTAATCATTCGCAAGAAAGAAAGTTTCTAATATTTGGCGCCATGTCTTATCACAATAATTTTTTCTGAATTCTGGTTCCCATTCTTTTTTTAATAGAATGACTTACAAACTTTCAAATGCATGTTTTGATTTTATGGGTATTATGAATTTCTTAATACTCTCACAAATGTCTCTTTTTAAGTAAATTTTAAAGTTAAAAATAACTAACAGTTTTAACTAATATTTCAATAATTTTCTCTAATAAACTTTGCCACCATATAAAAACGTTGGTTTTTATATCGAATTATTTAACAATAAAATGCAAAATTTGAGTTTCCTAAACGTCTCAGTCCTGACTTTGGGTTCCTCGTGATTTTCTCTTCGTTATCTTTGGGAACTTTTCGGTTATTCTAATCACATAAAATCCTTGCCAACTAAAATGGAACGTGAATTGATAAATTTCAAGAAGATAAGAAGTGCTATGAATTAAGTTAGAGATAGTGATATATAAGCGAAATAGACCTGAAAGGAAACAGGAGAGTGATAAAGGATAACGACAAGTGATTGTTTATCAATGCCATACTGAAAATCAACAAGAGGGCTGTTGGCGAAAGACCACGTATCTAAGGCTAACAACAAGCTGATACATATATATTTGTAAATTGAATTGAATCATCATAACTAATCGTTTGTGCTGAAACCATTTAGAGAGACTCTTAATCTTCGTAATAAAAGTTAAGCCTAAGAAGTATTTGAATTGGAACGAGTGATTTGGTAAACTAATTCTTTATTATTCGATTATTAACTAAGGTTAATTGAGTTAAAGAAGGATTTGTGCAAGGGAGTGGATCTTGCACATATATATATATATATTCTATGTTGATAGATAATAAATTTTGTTGTCTTATTCTGATGTATTTTCAAATGTAGGTTTGAATTTATTGATTATGTATTTAGACTTGAAGATGACTATGGTGCTTAATAACTAAAGAATTAGGTCACACAGTTTCTTAAACAGTTAAAGTATCCATACACCTTCGGATAATTTTTTTTTTTAAATACATCGATATTTGCTATCAAAATATTTTTGAATGCTAAAATATAGCCTAAAACTATGAAAAACATATTTAATAATCTGCTTTTAATTCAAGAAAAAATTCTGGAGTGGAAAGCATGCTGAAAATAGTACATAAATTGATTTTCAGAATAACGCTCATAACTCAAAATTAAAACAAAAATATCATTATTCTGTCAATTTCATCTTATTTATCATAACAATTTTTAGGGCTGGTACTACTTTCATAAAAAAATCATATTACTACAATTTTTATTGTGTTTCGAGCCAAATAAAAATGAAAAATCAGAAAAAAAGTTATAACAATACACGATTTATACCTTTGTTACTAAAAGCGAATCAATTTTACAACCATGAAAGTAGTAGGGTTCCTTAAACACTATATAAGGAAGATACTTGCAAAATGTACAATGATTTGGTTCAGAACTTTTTCTGATATTTACGTTGCCATACGTGAATATGTCAAGAAAACTCATTTTGAGAAAAATCGAAAACAAACTTTAAATTAAAAATGCAATTAAAAATTAGCTACCGAGTAAAGTTCAAATCCATGTAACTTAACTTCTAAAAAAGGTATAAGCAAAATTCAAGCACTATTAGAAAGAGAAAAGTTTAAATTTTAAACTGACATTAAAATTAGAAAATGGAAAATTTTGACGAAAATGACGTATTAAAAGTGTACGGATACCTTGGGGTTGAAGAATGATTTTATTGCGCTAGCCTCTGCACTCGGAAAATGCATCATTAAGTAAAGTTTTAATAGTTTTAATAAGCAAAAAAAAAAAAAAAAAAAAAAATCGAAAACTGTGAAAATGAAACAATTTTCTTACACGTAGCATGAACGTGTTTATTAAACCGTACGAGTACTCTAGTTACAGATTTTTCATCGGATTATGAGGCACTCAACTAAATATTATTTTCCACGTGGAACTGATATCAGCTCCAAAACTGGAATGATAAGAATTATTGACGCTTGCTAACATGTTGTTGTATTGAGAAAATGGCGTCAACAAAAATGAGTGGGTATAAAATATAGAATACATGGTTTTAGGTTCAAAAGATAGATATTATAATACATTATGATTAAAATAATCATATTTAATTTGTTTAAGGATACCAAGGACATGCAAGTAACTGTGGAATACCATATCTAAGACTCCTTGTTTTTGTGATATATATCTTTTCAATTTATAAGTAGAGCTTAGATATTTTGTGCATAATAACGATATTTTAAACCATTCTATTAGAGCTATAACTATAAGTAATCCTTTTGTCGAAAAAGGTTTTTATACCTCTTAGATAAATATGGAATAATTTGTGAGATATATATTTGTATTTACGTACCGTCTTAAAGAAAACTATTACACAATATGGTAACAAATTTTTTACGCTTCTATAACGAGTACTTATGCAAAAAGTGAACTATTTTTTTTTATCTAGTTTATACCTGAGTTTTAAAAAAATATTTCTTATATGAAAAAAAGAAAAAAAAAATATTAAATTTTCAAAATTATAAATTTTATAATTTTTTCAAAGAAAATATATTGCACTGTAATTAAATAAAGTTAGTTCACTATGTATTTTGTGCATTGTTTTATATATAATGAGTAAAATATTTTGTATATTTATGGAACATTATTTTCTAAAATAGTTCTTAAATGCAAATATATCCTAAAAATCGTGTCCATATTCACCTCTATGGGAAAAAAAAACATTCTGACTGAAAATATACTTTTATAGTTCAATAAAATGACTAAAATATCAATATTAGACATCTCAAAATGTTGTGCTCAACAAGTGATATTAAAACATAAATATTACTAAAAGAGAGTCTTAAATTCGGTATTTTATTTTCCCCATCATGTCCTCGTACACGTGCATTTACATTACAAAGATATTTTAATTTTATATTTTATCGTCTGCTTTTATTTTAGCATACAAACAGAGTTTTATTGTCTTCTTTCGTAATTTATCTTATGTTCTTATTTTAAAATTTCATTTAATAATTTATGTCTGTGACAGAATCGTTTGCTTCTATTCCTTTTGTTGTTAACAATGGCAACGTTTTTGTACTTTTGAATGTTTTGCTTGTGAAAATAAAATAAAAATGTATTACGAATTTTGAGTAAGTACTTTCTTTTCTTGATAGTTATTTCTTCTGTGGAATCTGGAGCTCCGAATTCCTTTTTTTTTACTCTAACTGAAATTCATTTCGAACAACTCTACTTTTTCTAGAACTTATTATAAAGAAAGAAAAAAGCGCTTTATAATATGTTAAAATGAAGTTAGCAAAGTCAATTTAAATTTTGTTTAATAATATTATTATTTTATCTATCCTCTTTAATTAAATTTTGATAAATTCCTACGTGATTCTCGATTTAACGAATATAGGACTTAACATTGATTCGAGCAGAAATTTTATAAGTAAAAGAAATCAAAAACCGAAATTTTAATCATTCTGCAAAAATATTGATCTGAAACACATACCTTAATATTTGTTGATCGATTTAACCGAATTATTATTGAAATATTCCGCACAACTAAATTAGGCTATGGCAGGGAATATACTTTTAGGGAAATAATGGCCCAAATTGAGTAAGAAAATGTCGGTTTTTCAGAGATCAAGTATGTAGAGGTTAACATATCAAATATGCCACCTCGTTTGGGTGGATTATAGTAAGCCATTCTCTACCCGCCCTGTGATTGGCCTCTCTTGTGAATGGATTAATCCAGTTGACTCAGGTGCGGGACGTGGTAAAGGTTATAAATCGCTAATCACGTTTCTGAATATATGGAAACGCTAATATTCGAGAGAGCTAAGTGAGAACAATCAAGAAGGATAATACAACGAACATGATTTTATACTCGGTTTTGGAGGAAGATACCTTTTTTTTTCGCGATAATTTTAAATATTAGACTCTCTATGGCAGAGTTGACAAACTCATTTCCTGCGAAGTGTTAGTTTCTAACAAATAATAACACCGATAAGAAACGAGATTTATGAACATGAGTTTTCTTTCAAGCATCTCACTTTGCCTAACATAATTTTTTATACCTTAAATTTTAAGAGCAAAAGGGAACGTTGAGTCGAATTGAATTTATTCGATGATTAGTTTTAATAATTTATTTAAATAATTGACGTTTATTAAATTTATCATCTAAAATAAATACGTGTAAAACTTTTTAGCTCAATTAAGCATTATGGTAATCAATTAAGCTGCATATAAATAAAATAAAAGCAAGCAACATATTATTAAACGATGGATTTGGTAACCATTTGGTCACTTGGCGAGAAACTTGGAGTAAAAGTTAATCCTTTAAATAACTAGTTGTAATCAGTTAACTTTTATTAATTATAATTAAATTAATGTATTGTCATCCAAAACAATCGCGTATAGAAAATTTCAGCTCAATTGTGTGCTTTAAAATGTGAGAAAAAGCTTTTTAAAATTTTCAACCAGAAACAGTTACAACGTGAGTTTAAGAAAATCCATTAGATAAACATAATATACACCATTTAGGTAGCACAAAAAAAATTAAAAGGTAGTATTTTTTCTCCTTAATTTATGTTAGGGAATACTTGGAAAGTTATTCTTCATGATATGTATCATATTGCTGTTATATTAAATAATTTCATGGGAACTGATAGCATGAAGTACATTATTTTCTGTTATTACGTTTATTTTATTACAGGTAACCTCGAATAATACGGGAACTATATCCCCAAAAGTTGTCGTGTTAGGCGAATCCTTGTTATACGAAACAAAGAACTAATACAAAAAGAGGGATTAAGTCCCTCCCCCCTCCAAAAAAAAAAACCCCAAGCAATTCTATTTTCATAATTAAGATAAATATCTTTGGTAAAAGATTCTTAAGAAGTAATACATCACAAGTAATATAAAAAAAAATTAAAGTCAATTCATATTTAGGTCAACAAAGAAATTTTTTATTTTAGTTACTTTTTATTAAATAATTACAATTAATATAAATATGATATACATATGACGGAATCACAATATTAAGTGGCAAAAGAAATTTTTTTTCAGCGATCGACACGTTTCGTCACTGACGGTATTTATTCCTCAATTTATATCCTACTAAATACCTTATAGAAGAGGAATTTTTTTCTCCCATATAAAACTAAAATTAATTATTTGAAAATCAAATAAGAACAATTTATGCTTCGACGAGATTCGATCCGAAGGCATGAAGATTCTACGCCGACCCTCTACCGACTTCGCCATTGCAAGACAAATGACGTAGTAGAAGCATTGGCTTATTTCTTGATTCATCCGGTAAATTAAATGGTAGAAATGCAGCTTATCCCAACCATCCTTGGTGACAGGAATTATTTGGCGGTATTTTGCCAAATATGGCTTCTCTGGTCCGCTTCGCGGACTTAACGTTCGCCCGCCCCCCCCCAAAAAAAACCGCCATGTTCGGCAATTTTTGAAATCGCGCCAAATGATCCGATTAAACTACATTTTCACCAATTAAATTTAATTGATGAATAAATATTTGGAAAGACTGTATTAACATTAAGTGTCATCCACTACAAGTTTAAAAAATGTATTTGAACTTGAGTGGATGAATAAGAAGTATTTTTTATTAACGAAAGAAAACTTGAGCAATATATACAATATATATAGAGAGAGAGAAAGGGAGAGAGAGAGAGGAGAGAAAAAAAAGAGAGAGAGAGTTAATAGTAGGAATTTAAAAAATATATTAATATAATTAAAAAATATGAATTAAACAATATTTTCTTCGTCATCGATACGCTCTATTAACCGAGGGTGTTTTCTTTTTGGTAAGATATTCTGGTCCTCTGGTTATTTTTTTGCATTTTCTACAGATCCAAGCTCTGCCATTTGCAAAAAAGTCTGTTACTGGTTGCTCCGTAAATTGCTTGCTCTTAGTTAAAAATCCTTATAAATTTCCGTATAGGATGCTTAGGTTTGGTTTTATTAACGTCGCACTAGAAGCGACTCGAGGGCTGTGGGTGACGGACTCGGAATTGTGAACCTCGGTCAAGTGACGAAGTCGATTCTCGAGCTGGCACCCCTTTCTCCTAACATCTATACCACGCCAACGGGAGGACTTTGGGCCCGACAGATTTAAATTTCCTCAGTCCCGGCTACAGGGCTGGTCTTTAGTGGCATCAAGGCCCGAACTCGCTACTCGACGAAAATCGCTGGCCGCGAACATGACCACTAGGCTACTGCGTCCATCGAAAAGGATACTAAGAGTTTATTAATTTCTCTTTTGAATTTTGTTCTCCTTTCATTTGAAGCACCTTTATTTAAGAGATATGACTAATATTTTCGTCTAAGCCTTTCTTTATGCTTTATAGGGTAAACTTTTAATTTATTCGTCTTCATTAATGTTATCATCTTCTGAGTTAGTATGGATTCCAGATATCATTTCTACAAAACATGCTATATCAATCTCTTGTTCCATCAGTAATTCTTGGTTATCTCGTGCAGTCATATTGTAAAACCCTTCTCCTCCTAGAGACTTAGCAACTTCTGCTGAATCCATTCCTTTTTCTTCTAACCTCATTTTCACTTTCAATTGACTCTAGCCACGTTTCTTTTAACAACCATTCAATGTATTCGGTTTTAATTCTCTGATGTGGATGAGGATGAATTCATGCTATAAAAGGATCGTGTTTTACGGAGATGTTTCGAATTCTCGAACCGTGTTAGAATGAATTCCTGCAATAAAAGTGTCGTGTTATATAGGGGTTACTTATACTTTGCTATCTTCTTGACATACTTAAGGTAAAAAACGAGTTTTTGAAACATGGATTTTCTTTCAAACTTCACACTTGGCGTAACTTAGTTTTTTTTTATACCTTAAATTTTAAGTAACATTCGCCTGTCAGTGACATTAATTTTCAATACATTCTCCTGTCTTGAAGATGGGGAGCGATGTTACGAACATGAGTTGATGCTTTCCTACCACGTTCTCTCGGGATGTCACCAGTTGACAAAAAAGAGTTTAAGCAATGATCCATTCACCTTGGCGACTTGGCGAGAAACTCGACGTAAGATTTAATTATTTAAATAATTTATTTTAATCAATTTCTTAATAATTATAATTAAATTATCGTATTGTCATCCAAAACAATTGTGTATTGAAAATTTCAGCTCAAATGAGCGCTTTAAAATGTGAGAAAAAGCTTTTAAAGTTTTGACCCAGACATACAATGTGAGAGAAAGAAAAATCATTAACAACGAAATAGATTCATATTTCTATTATTTTTCTAAATTATTCCTGCCATTTCATCTGAAGATATCCCAAAGATATTAATCCATAGCGCTTGATATCGATTATTATAATATGTATCAACGGATGAAGGGGGTGTAATTTAATGATTTTAATACTTGTGTGACCCTTTCTTTTATTGAAAAAAAGTTCCTTTTTGCCTGTATGCATCGATTTGACCCAATATCGTCATATAGCAAGGGTAATGTTTCAAAATTTGAGATCTAAGTGCTAAGTCAAATTGCAAATATTTTTATGCAGCTGTATTTCATTTAATTTTGTGTCGAGACAACACGTTACACGCTTTTATAACCCTCCGCTACCAGAGTTTTTTTTCCCTTCCCTTCTCTTCTTTCCATCCATTCAGTTGTTTACATATGCGGTTTTAGTCATTTGAAAGCTCGAAAAGTAACACGTTTTTAAATAACAAGTTTATTATGCTTTATAACCATTATTCTTGAAACAATTTTTAATGCCAAACAACAATTACGTGCTTTAGGTCAGAGGTCTTCAAACTGGGTTCCGTGGGACCCTAAGGTTCCCTGGAACTTTGACAGAGGCTCCACAAGAGACCACTATTTGCTTAATCAAAGCGCCAAACTATTAGGCAGTTTGCTTGTAAAAGTAAGAATAACATAAATAAATATTTTCTGGATAAAATAAAATCGTGCTTCAAATACATTAATCGAGACGCATTAGATCACATATTGGCTACCGTTCTTTGGTTTAGGTTAGGGACATACAACACTTTAGAGAACCCTTTGAGCTTAGCGCGTTTTCTTTGATGCTTTTTCGAGAGTTATAAAGGGACCAAACATATAATTCTGTATGGCCGTGAACTCGACGAAAACATTTCAATTAGACGTATTCGTTTCAGATGTAGTTTTTCCAAATTCTTTCCCCCGGCTGCGAATCTCTTTCACAACAACGTTAGAAGTTAAAACGTCTTACTTAACCAGCCAGATGAGACGTCTTTTCAGCCAAGTTGGCAGGAGCGCATTCTTCGCACCCACTGGTCCAGAGTTTGAACGCTGCTGAAATCAAGATCACCCACAGCACACTCTCCCCCTCCACGAGGTCGGAAAACCACAGGCCGCTGAAGTATTGACTCAGGACTTGAACTCTAGACAGCACAGCCTGTAACTACTGATTTCGTATGCCCCCGATGCAAAAACACTTGCCTCTGTATGTCCACCTAAGATAAACGCACGCAAATCACGACTAGTGATATCCCGGCTCTGGCGCACATGTCGATGAGACCCGCCACTCAACACGAGACAGTCTACGATTCAAAAATGGAAACTGTCCCAAGTAAAACTCAATTCAACAGGGAGGGGTTGCATATCAATCACAGTTATGTCTGGATAAAAAAAACAAAAGCTTCCTTCTGTACAAACCAATGTTTCTTTTCGTATCATCACGATGCTACTGGAAGGGAAGTATGCGGCGACTCTCTTCCACAACAATGAAAGAAATTAAAACGCCGAACTGCAACAGCCAGATGAGATATCTTTTTAGCCCAGTTGGCAGGAGAGCATTCTCCTGACCCATTGGTCCAGGGTTGAAACAACGCTGCCGCATCAAAGTCACCCACAGCACTCCCCCCCTGCACGGGGTCGGAAAACCAACGGCCGCAAAGCCCCCTTCGAAAGATATGATATCGTGTTAGAAATTTGGGGTGGGTTGTGGCAACACAATGAATGTTGATAGGAAATTTTATGGCTCATTTGGGAAACCCGCTCTTTCCCTTAGGGCTGAGGCATTTTCCATTGAGACATTTGTTCAAAAGGGTGAGTGTATATGTACTTATATACAATTATATGTGTATGGATTTGTTATAATTTAAAATTATTGTTGCTATTGTTAGAATATATTTTAGAAAAAAAAAAAATCTCATTAACTATCTTAAGATTCATTATCTTATTAAGATTTTTTTTGAGATAAAATAAAATAACAATAGTAATTTTGTAAATGTGAGTAGGATTAAAGCTTTGATATCCTATTTTCTTCTGCTCTTTGATCAAGGGGTTCCTTCAAGAAAACGGTAAGCTCAATTCATATTTCAGTCTTATAATTGCTGTAATTTTAAGTATTATTTTTTAAGCAGAAGGATAATTAATTGTTTTTTCAATTTTTGAGAATGTTACTGAGAATGATTCGAAAATAAAGTAAAAAAATTCTTGTTATCTCTATTTACTAAAAAGACATATTTTATTGAAATTTTTTTTTTTTGATAATTTAAAATTAAATTGTAATCAATGGCTATTTTTAATTTTGTAATAACTGCTAGATGGCGCCACCAGAACAGAGGAACTGCACGGTTTCCCTCTGGTGGGAAACCAGTAGTTGAGTCAAGGCTGGGGGGAAAACTGGTGTGACCATCGCGCGGGAATTTTTCCCCAATGTTATTTCTGCCTTTATAAAATATACATCTTTGAACTGTGAAAAAAATGAACTGTATAGATATGGCTATTGTACAGAAAATAAATGTATGTAACCCTGAGGTGAACTAATTTCATGGAATGATCGACGAATTCATCCCAACGGGTTACAAAATTTAAATATTGATTTAAAAGACAAGCTTTAGTATTAAAGGGAAAGGCAATCTCTGTGGATTTATATCATAAGGAATCGACAGAACAAAGGGAAATTTAAAGACTCTATCTAAATCCTTTAAACTTAATCAGGGTGTCCCGGAAGGATTAATTCTGAGGCCACTACTCATCTAGCTGTATCTTTCACGGAAAAAGCTGTTTTCAAAAGTTGCGAGGTTCTTATTTTTTTCAGATGATAATTTTCTCTGATTTTCCAACTTTATCATTGGCCAAATCGAAGCTAATGTAAATATTTCTCTTTCTAAGGAGTTGAGTTTCACTGAAGATTATAAACGGAGAATCAATGTTTTTAAAACCATTATTAGCCTTTTTTTACAGTAACCGGCGCTTATACAATTGTAAGCCTAAAATCATAATGGATGATGGGATTATTCCTCTTGATAAGAATTTTAAATACAGGGTGATTAATTTAAAAAAGTATCCGTTGATTTTTCTTATTATGGTGTTTTATGTTCTACAGGAAGAAATTAATTTGAAAAAACAAAAAATAAAAACTAAATAAAAACAATTTAAAGCACGAGGAAAATGCATGTTTTGAGAAAGTTTCTCCATATAAGAAAGTGTTCATTAGTGTCAGGTGATATTGGAAATTATCAACTATTTGATTTCATTTCAAGTTACTGGACCCCAAGACCATCTTGTGTAGCAAATATTCTTTTTGGGGGTACATAATCCTCACGGGCTTTAATCTCCAGTAAAAAATGACTATTAATTGGAGGTGAGATTGAACTATGGTTTTAAACTTGCCCAGAATTTAGGTTTAAAATATTAAATAAATAGTTAAGTTACGGAGCAATAGCTTTTCAAATTACATTTAAGTTACAAAAATTATTATTTATGAAAAATTAAGTATATATACAAGTTTACCGCTAGTTAATAAAACTAGTGGTGTTGAATTTGATCAATGAGAATTATGTATTTAGCTAATGAGTTGCAAAGAAATTAAATACTGCAGCAAAAGTCTATTGAGTTCTTGCTTAATTGCTCAGTCTGGTCGCTGTGAGAGCTCGCGCTGTGATTGGTCGAAGGTGAGGTGTAAGACCATCTATGGCACATTTGTCATGATTTGAGGCGGTAAACGAACCCATAACTCAAACAGTAAATGTTAGAGAATGGTATAGATTTCTTTAGCTGAGAAGAAACAACACAACATTTTGCTAGGCAAATTACCGCAAAACAGGGTTCTTTGATACTAACGATAAAATATAATGATATTTTGATATTAACAATGTATATTTCAAAGTCGAGAAAAAAAGACATTAAACTCATTAAAATTAACATTTTAAGATATTCTTTTTCTTACAAATAGGATATATTATCTGAATTAATTAATGTAAGAACAACGTAAAGAGAATTTTTGAACCAGCGTTTGATAAGCTTATGTACTATTATACACTTTGTAAATGTTAATTTTAATGAGTTAACAATATGCCAAATAATATGTTATTATTTTATCCTTCAATTTGAAAACAATTTACATTTTAAGTGGATTTGTATGAGCACCAATTAAAACATTTGGAAGTGTAGCGTGAGCCACAAGAATTATGTATCGTGAGTCACAAGCAAAATGCCTTGTTAAAAATTAATTATGCACTGAATTTATCTAGAAGTAATCAAAACTTAAAATAACATCATTGTAGATAAGTAATTGTAGAAAAAGATTTTTTTTTCTACTTCAAAAGAGAATAAATTTAAAAATTTTGCCCTTGAAACGACATAGTTTTAATCACGGGCGAATTATATAAAACAAATTTGATAAAATTTAGCGCCTGCAATTAATAAATATAGCAACCACAAACCTAAAACATGCAGCAATTTTATTTTTTGTTTTTGAATATTAAATCTTACATAGGTATTTTAAGACTCAAATTTTGCTCACTTGTACTGCAAGTCACGCTTGGTATTAACCAAATGCAAAACTTTTACTTTTCGCCACTTAACAACCGAAAGAAAGGGTTCACTTTTGAAGGCTGCCTGACCTTATAATGCTGGATATATTAATTTAACTATCGATGCAAAGTACTCGTATTTCAACTGGCATTATAATAAAAACATGTTTGTGTGGATAGCCATTTTTCGTTTTGGTAATATATAAATTCTACGATTGTGGGAATTAAGATTACGTTTGGTCGATTACCACGAGTAAGTAGATTTGTACTAATTTCGAAAGCAAACGTTCACGGAATAGTTGAGATGAGAAAAATACATTATCTGATAATATCTTCTCGTTAATAATTGTTTGATCAGTTTCGTATTAGCTAACGAGGAAAAACTGAAAGATAACTGAAAGAAGGAAAAGTTGAAAACAAGGAAGAAGAAAAAAAATATTTCCCATTGTTCCATATGTAACAACTCTTCATATATATATACACACAACATTTTTCATAGTCAACTTAAATGTAATTTTTAATATCTAGCAGGGAAATCATATTCTTGCAATAGAAATTACGATTGTGGAAAAGAAAAGAGAGAAAAATCTCTTTGGGTATTGTCTCTTATTTCTGTTGTAACTTCTGAGCATTTGTTGATTCTACAAGTAATCGAACAAAATTTTTTAACAGTCTAATATATTTTACCGTCTTGTACCACATTCTTTAAAACCGATTAAGAAGAACAAATAATTTTATAAGCTTTTAAATGTATATGAGCTTTGGTAATTTCGGATGATATAAAATTGGTAAGTGAATTATATTATAGTATTTCTAGAGGCATATTTTAACTATTTAAACTGTCACCTTATATGGATACTTTTAATGATATGGAATTGCAGAGAAGGTAAACTGTTCAAATATTGTCATAAGTTTTAAGTCTACTGTCTGCAGGTCATTTTGATTTCGTCAGCTTTGGAATTTTGACTTTAATTCTCACATCTTTACTATTTGTTCTATTTGAATGCAATAAAATGTATCTGCAAGAGCAAAAAATAATGAATGCTACTGTGGAATTACTTTTTTCCTCCGATTTTTAAAAAGTATTTTAATTTCTTATTTTAATGATTCGTTTGTCAATTTTCCGGTTTTTAAAAAAATATTCTCGAGCATTTTTAAAAATCGGAGGAAAAAAGTAATTATGCAGAAGAACTCATTCATTTTTGCTCTTTCAGATGCAAACTTCGTTGCATTCAAATAGATTAAATAGTAAAGATGTGAGAATTAAGGCTTCCGTCAACCCGCCATTTTGATTTCATCAGCTTAAAGTTAATCCTATGGAATTTCGACTTTAATTCTCACATTTTTATTATTTGATCTATTTGAATGCTATAAAGGGCATTTGAAAAAGCAAAAAATAATGAATGCTTCTGTGGAATTACTTTTCCCCTAATATTTTTAAAAATATTCTTATTCTTATTTTAATTATTCGTTTTTGAGTTTTCCGATCATTAAAGAATATTTTCAAATATTTTTAACAATCTGAGGGAAAAAGTAAGTCCACAGAAGCATTCATTATTTTTTGCTCTTTCAGATGCACTTTATTGCATTCAAATAGATCAAATAATAAAGATGGGAGAATTCAAGTCGAAATTCCATAGGATTAACATTAAGCTGACGAAATAGAAATGGTGGATAGATTGGGAGCCTTAATAATTCATTGAATGCTTTAATTTTAATGTCAGCAGAATATTATCGTCAGTTTTAATAATTTATTGTCTGATTTGGTAAATTATCGTTTATTGAATTTATTTTAAATATCTGAGAAGAACATTATCGTCAGCTGTAATAATTTTTCGTCTACATTAATTTGTTTTATCGTTTTTATGAATTTTAATATCTGTGGAAGCAGAATATTACAGTCGTAATGATTTATTTTATCCACTGTAAGATTTTTTCGTTTGCTTTAATTTTAATATCTGAACAGAATATTATCGTTTTTGCTTATAATTTACTATCCAATTTAATATTTTGTATTTGCTTTATTTTTAGTACCTGAATAAAAGTTTTTTTTTTTTTCATCGGGAAATTGATTGCTTTGATCCATTTTGTTATTAAAGGCATCGTTTTAGTTCTTTATAATGTTTATATTTTTCAAAGATTATTAAAATATTGAATAAAGAAATTAAAACGGATGTTGATATTCCAATTATGATGTGTAGTGATATTATGTGATACATTTAGAAAATTATATTTTTATATTCAGGATTATACACTTTAATTAATGTATGTAAGTTATGAAGACTAAATCTATTCAATAAATGTGAGTCGACATCACATTCAATACCTGATTCCTAAAAATAGTATTTTCTTTGGAGATTTTGTTCTAAATCTTAAGCTATGTAAACCTTCAATGGAATTTTGAATCAAACTTTTAACACACCACCTGTGCTCAATAATTCAGTAGATGCTAATCATTGGTGAGTCGGCAAGAGGTTTTGCAAAAGTCCTTCACCGTTTGGAGATTTTACGCAATTTTTATGATATCCTGGTTTCTCTGAACGAGTCAATACGGACTGATAGGAACAACAGGAATTTATATCAGAAGGGCACTTTTTACGTTGAAACTTCTGACCTACAGATTTGAGAACTTTGACACTGTTGCACATCTTCATTTACATCCATTGAACTAATAATTGGAGGTATATAGTAATGCAAATATCTTGATAGACTTCATCCTATTATCGAATTTAACGCTGCCTTTTACAAAGGAAAATTTAGTTCGCTTGTATTCTTTATTTTGACACTACTTCATGGTCTGTCACAACGACAGTCAGCAGATAGACAGCAACACCTATTCGAATTTTTGACGTATGTCCTCACATTATCTTCCATCATAAAACGCTCCAATATCGACAATATCATATAGGCACCTCGAACCCTATGCCTTTTTGACAAATGTCAAGCAACATTTGATTTGCCGGAAAAATATGTCCACCCAGCATTTTTGCCATACAGAAATTAAACATTTTCCTACCCATTATATATAAATTCAAATGCATGCACAATTTCTCCAACGCTAAATACCAAGGTTCCCAACCCAACATTCCTTGCACTAATCTCATATCAAATAGTGCATTAGAAAATCAATGCTTGCTAACATTACTTGATACTTATGCAATTTAGTATCAATGAACAATTTTGAAGAGCACGTTTCAAGTTTTTTTTATAACATAGACAAAAAATATATTTATTTCTTTGACTGAAACAAAATTTTCAACATGCATTGCGATAAGATAGCAAGGGGAAGCTGTCACCAAATTACCAAAGTTTTCAGTCTTCTCTATAAAGCAGTTTGCTACTTCAAGGAACTCTTCAGTTTTATCCAAAATACTTGTATTCCGAAGTCTCATAGCAAAAGACTGGATTTTATAAATATTATTTTCACTAATGTTCCATCTATCCGAAACATTGTATTTTATCAGTCCAAAAACTCTTCGGTAGCGACATTTACTTAACAGGGAAAAAGTAAAATGCAAAATTCTAGGTTATGTAAGATATGTGTAAAAACAAATATTTATTTTAAAAAAATTCATTTTTAACAATGTTAGTTTATTCACAACAACAATTCAAAAAAGAATGCAGAATATAAACAAACAATTTTAGTAGTGAAAGGTGAAGTTAATAACCCTTTTACTAAGGGAAGGGCCGAGGTAGCCTAGTGGTCAAGGTCGTGGACTAGCGGCCAGCGGTTTTCGTTCAGTCGCGGGTTCGATCCTTGGCCCCCAAAGAACCGCCGTGTAGCCGGAGCTGATGCACGTTAAATCTGTTCGGGGCCCAAAGTCCTCCCGTTGGCGGGGTGTGGATGTTAGGAGAGGGGGGTGCAAGCTCGGGTGTCGTCCTCGTCACTTGATAGTGGTTCAAAATTACGAGGTCCGTCGCGAATAGCTCTCGTGTTGCTTCTAGTGCGGCGTTAATAAAAACTTTACTAAGGGAATCAATTGATTCAAAAATAATTTTAATTAATTTTGAGAATGCAAAAATGTTTCAAAATGAAATCGAAACTAGTCTCTGCAACTCATTTGTCAAATCGCGAGACTGACAACAGTCAGAAAACTTTCATTGTCTTAAAAACTAATTTAACATCTCTCAGAAATTTAGGGTTAAGCGTTTGAAACGTATGGACCAACAAGTAACGAACAAAAATTCATTTTTCTGGTCACTTTTAGGGTATTGAGTAGTCTTAAGCTTAATTTTGTTCAAATCATTACCAGAGAATATTGTCAAGAACTAAAAAAGCATGATAAGGTTCTCGTCTTCCAGCCATTTTGATTTCGTGACCACAATATAAATCCTTTGGAATATCTTCTTTTCACTTCAGACTTTAACTATTATATCTATTTGAATGCAAAAACATATACATCCAATAGAAAGAGAAATAAAGAAAGTTTATGGGAAATTACATCCCCAATCCACGATTTTTCATACACTTGTAAGTATTTTTTAAAGATCGGAAAACCCGATAACACAAGTTATTAAATTAACGTAAAAATATTTTAAAAATTAGAGGATCGAGTATGAGTAACAATTGGGGTTGAAAGGCATAAGAGCAAAATCCAACAGATATGTTAAATATTTGTTTAAAGATAGCAATTTTTTAAAGCAAATAAACATAAAAAGATGAATATAAATTCGCAATGATAGAAATAATGCAAAAAAAAGTGTTAAATTTCAAATACCGGGAGAATTTTACATAAAGTTGTCAGTACGTTCCATTGGGGTTTCTTCTACCAAGTCATACATGTTTAAAACACAAGAATTAAGAAATGTGATTTGATGATATATTAAAACACTGGGTAAGTTACTAAAGCTCCCGACAACAGGCTATTTTGGAATGTTAATTTGATGAAATTTCTACTATATATACCGTTTACAAAACTTCACTATTTAAATTCAAAAAAAGTGCATCTGAAAGAGCAAAAAATAATGAAGGATTCTGCAGAACTACATTTTTGCTTCCGATTTTTAAAAATATGTTTATCCTCTTTTTAAAAATTATTTTGTGGGTTTTGCAGTTTTTTAAGTATTCTGAAATATTTTCAAAAATCAGAGGAAAAATTCCGCAGAAACTTTCAATATTTTTTGAACTTTCGGATGCACTTTTTTGAATTCAAATAGATTAAACAGTAAATAATTGAGAACTATATATATATATATATATATATATATATAAGAAAAAACAATGAAATTATTATTAAAAACACATGAAAATAAGAGAACAATTTAAATCGAAAATCAGCAAAAGAAAGCATTTATAGAACTACGTGAAATAAATGAATAAAAATTGAAATCAAATTTGAAACTAAATGAATAATTTGAATACCCAACAAAACAAAACATGCACATTCAGACTGGGGACTGAACTGTGGGGTTAAACATGTTTTATGGTACCAACCCTCCCCCAGTGCATCTTGTTGGGTAAAACCTCTAATTAAATATTTTCCAAAAAGTTAAAATATTTTCCAATTAAATAACCTTCATCTAAAAACTTTCCAATTAAAAATATCCAAAAAAAAAAAAAAAAAAAAAAGCACTTCAATTAAAAACTATCCAATTAAAAAAAAATTTAAAACACAAAATCAGTACAATTAAAGTATTTTTAGCTAAAGATTAAAACTTTAAAAACAACAACATACCCAAATCTAAGTTTTCTTTTAAGAATAATCAATTCAAACCACAAAGATTCAAAAGCCAAAATGCAAGATTTTATGACATGGGATCAAGAGTTACAGTGCAATAAGTTGAAGGAGCCTTTTAAATGAAGATATCTAATGCTATGCACTGTTGCCAGATAAAATGTAAATATCGATAGTACTTAGTTAAATTGAGTATAAAATGTTACTCAATTTAATTAAAGATTTGTGAGAGAAATAATGAATGCATGTATGAAGAGAAATAATGCATGTATCCTCATCGTTAATATAAATTTTTATTAAACTTTTTATAATGATATGTATGTATGTCTTTCCAGAGAGATTTCAAAATTTGTTCTCGGGTTTTATTCCACTCTCTCTCATCCAATCGAGTTGAATTTTACATGCCCATGTAACTCCTATAACAATACAATACTCTGGCATGTTTAAGAAATGTTGGTTTTCGTGGGTGCTTGGGAACTGGATTATCATCGTTAAAAACTCACTTAAAAGCGACCAATTGAATTGCTTAAATCCTCACTTAAAAG
>BMAW01103418.1:294074-315308 GCA_019974015.1 Nephila pilipes
CTCACTTAAAAGCGACCAATTGAATTGCTTAAATCCTCACTTAAAAGCGACCAATTGAGTTTAAATTTTGCACACAATGTATAGCTCGTGCAATTGCTTTATTTCGTCTTAAATTTTCAGACTAAAAGAATTTAAATAAAGATAAGTAAAAAGGGTTTTAAATCAAGCTTTCATTTAAAGACACTAAAAGGTGTAAAAATAATAATTCTTAAGTATAAAATAATACATAATTTAAAAAAGCATGAAATGTTAATACTTCTTTTGGCCTCCTCTATATAAAAGTAACCATGGTACTTAATTTATCAGTAAGCAATTAGAAGGTATCTTAGTTAAGTACCTCAAGCTTTTATAAATTATTTATTATTATGCATTTAAAAAGAATATTATTTTTATATCATTTAATCCATTCTTAGATCAGATTTGATTAATTTTTTTTTAAAATTATATTTATCCTTATTTTCTATTATTAATTGAGATATTCGTAAGATGAAGAGGTTATTGTGTAGAAAACGGAAAACTTTGTTTTCAGTCTAATCAATTTTCGAACACTGAGGTAGAATATTAGAATACAGAACTGAGCTAGCAGATCCATACAAACGAATTCATTAACAGATACATTTCTTCTTGCATTTTTGCCATGTTAGGAGGGGCCGCGGTAGCCTAGTGGTCAAGGTTGTGGATTAGCGACCGGCGGTTTTCGTTCAGTCGCGGGTTTGATCCTTGCCCGCCAAAGACCCTTTGTATAGCCGGGCTGATGCCCGTTAAATCTGTTCGGGTCCCAAAGTCCTCCCTTTGGTGTGGATGTTAGGAGAGGGGGGTGCCAGCTCAGGTGTCTTCCTCGTCACTTGACCGTGGTTCAAAATTACGAGGTCCGTCGCTAATAGCCCTCGTGTTGCTTCTAGTGCGACGTTAATAAAAACTAAACTAAAAGCCATGTTAGGAGGCAATAAGAAGGATAAAGAAAATATGTATAAAATTAAATTTTTACCACTGACAATAAAATAGCCGAAAAATTATACAGCTGCAGAATATGACAGTAAAAATGAAGCCGTTAGTACTGGTGGAAAAAGAATAAGAAAGTAAAATATTTATACGAGGGATGTTAAAAAAGTAAGTTTCGTCATTTTTTTTGAAAGAGCATATAATACACCAGATGAAGCAAACAACCACCACAAGAATTCACACTCTTTGCTTGCTCAATGGCGGAAGTAGTATCAGTAGAGGAGGAATGACGCATGCGCATAGCGACGAAGCAAAGAGAGTAGCAGCACACCAGCGTGCCCGAGACGTGATTGACAACATAGTCGGCGAAAGAAGTGTGGGCTGAAATTCTGTGTAAATGGGCATGAGGGACTAGTCATCCATGAAGACCTGCAGACCACGTAGGGTGGACAGGTCATGCCTGGTTAAATGGCTGGAAGCTGGTGTTGCATGCTCAGTGAAGGAAGGCAGAATTAGGATGATATGGGCCTCCATCCGCATCCACGAATGAAAACAGGAGTACAGGACATAATGTTAGCTGACAGGCGCATGATGGTGTCAGACGTGGCGTTCAAACTGCGTTTTAGTCGTACTTAGGTTCATCCAAAACAATTCTGAGGTGGAATAGGCTGTGCGACAATTCCTTGTATCGCAGGGCACCGAGTTTTACCTGAGTGGTTTCTCCATACGGATTGCACGCTGCGACCAATATCTCAATGTCAGTTGTGATTATATCGAGAAATAGTAATACAAGGTGTATAGTTCATTATGTTTTATTTATTATTCTTTTGGTAATACAATTTTCTTGTATCAATAAGTTCACAAGTATCAATAACACATGTATCAATAAGTTCCGAGACTAAGCCAGAGATGGCGCTCGTAGTAAACCTGTAACCAGGTCTTTCTAGAGTACTAACCTTTGCTTGAAACGTGTCAAAATTTTAAGTCGATCGGACCAGAAACAGCTGAGTTATCGAGGTTGGAGTAAAGTCGTTTTGTAGTTTGTTTAAAAAATGGAAAAAACCGAGTTTCGTGTTCTGATAAAACATTGTTTTTTAATGGGTAAAAACACCGTGCAAGCGAAACAATGGATTGAAAAATGTTACCCGGACTCTTGTCCATCCAAAGCAACGATTTGTCGGTGGTTTGCCGAGTTTAAACGTGGTCGTACCGACACAAATGACGCGGAACGCTCGGGTAGACCTGTGGAAGCCCTTACACCGGAAAATGTGAGTGAAGTGACAAAAATTATAATGAAAGATCGTAAAGCGAAGCTCCGTGAGATTGCTGAGATGACACAGATATCATATGGAAGTGTATTTACTATCCTTCATGAAAAATTGAGCATGAAAAAGGTTTTTTCCAAGTGGGTGCCGCGATTGCTTTCGATGGAACAAAAACAGCAACGAGTCGATGATTCAGAAAGCTGTTTATCGCTATTTACTCGCAACAAAAAAGATTTCTTGCGAAAAAAAAAAGAAAAAATATTTGGAAAAGCGTTGGAACGATTGTATCACCCTAAAAGGTGATTAACAAAAGGTGTTATGTTGATGAATAAAAAAAAATTTGCAAAAAAAATGTTTTCAATGTTAGTCTCGGGACGTATTGATCCATGTGTTACTTATATCGCTAAACTTCCATGTAGAAAAATATTCAAAAGATTCAGAAAAACAGGCAAAATAAATATTTTAATGCAGTAAATGATTTCATTCTGAATTACTCTCTCTCTCTTTTTCTTCCCTGCCAAAGACACTTAATTGTAAGCAATTGTTCAGTTGTTATTTCTCTACAATTCGCGAGATGACATTGCAAGTCTCTAGATCCGGCGAATAAAGCGGATGGTCTAATACTACGATGTTGTACTTGGCTAGAAATCTATTGACAGAAAATGCGGAATGAGCTGACGTATTATCTCGATGGAACAATTTACGGTACGGATTCTGTGTCTACTCCTACAGTCTCAACGAATACTTAACCGAAGGTCAGATCGTACTAGATTATCGATTTTTTAGATATTGTCATCCGTTTTTAACGGGAAAAGGTGACCCGGGCGTGAGTTATCTTCGACGTCTTCTGTGCCATCTTGAAAACGCTTAAATCACTCAAAAACACGTACACTCGATAAACATTCGTTACTGTACATTATCTTTCGATAGATAATAAGTTTCAGTAGCGGTTTTTCCAAGTTTTATGTAAATTTTGCAACAATTCCTTGCCCACGTACCATTTTCCCAACGTAACGAAGAAAAAAAAAAAAAACTCTGATGTGAACAAACGGTAAGGGTATACGGATTAGTTTACGGAAGTGAGAGGCACTGCATATGAAAGAGAAGGATTCCCCCTAAACAGCTGTCGGTCGCTGCCATTTGGAGCATACGTATTTCTGTAGCAGCGTCAGTCGCGTTATTTAATAGCCACACCTAGTCATGGGTTGCTTTCGGTAAATATGCTCCAAAGAAAGTGAAGACGATCTCATCGACTGGGAAAGTTATGGATCAAATTTTGGGATGAGCAGGGTATCATACTCACGCATATCTTAGAAAAAAAAAGGGGGGGGGGGGGAAGTAGCACTGGACATTACTGCAGTGAGTTACGCCCTTTATTTCCCCCAATCATCGTACGCCCTTTCCTATCTCCTAGTACGGGTACTTTATGAACCACCCATGTATCTCGTTTCTCCGTCAAATTAATTTAATTCCGGATCAGTGGATGTGTTTGGAAACTTTTATTTCACAGCTTTAATATTATTTTGATTAATCTTTTCCGAATAAAAGTATTTCTGGATACTTTTTAATAGGATTTCTTTAATTCGCGTCGCAACTTTGTCTGAGTCAAAATTTTAAGAGCTTTTAAAGCTCACATTTTAAAACTTTCAATCGAGCTGAAATTTTCTATACTCGATTGTTTTGGTGCACAATTCGATAATTTAATTATAATTAATAAAAATTAATTGCTTAAAAATAATTATTTAAAGAATTAAATTTTACGTCAAGTTTCTCGCAAAATCGCCAAATGGTCGCCAAATCCGTCGCTTAATAATTTATCGTTTGCTTTAATTTTAATTACATGTAGCTGAATTGATTAACACAATGCTTAATTGTGCTAAAACTTTTATACGCATTTATTTTGGATGATAAATTTAATAAATGTCGAATAATAAAATAAATTATTAAAACTAATTATTGTATAAATTCAATTTGACTCAACGTTACCTTCTGTTTTTAAAATTTAAGGTATAAAAAATTATGTTACTCAAAGTGTGAAGTTTGAAAAAAAACTCATGTTCAAAAATCTCTTTTTTATCCGGCGTTATTAAGTGATAAATTTATATTGAAATACAGTAAAATAGACAAGCTTAAGAACATATCAAAATTTTTATATTTTAAAATGCCTATGCAACAAAGTCTCTACATTTAACTGTAATATCATCTTATATTCTCTCTCTTTCTCCCAGTAAACTCTTATATATCACCTGAAGCAGAAATAAGAATTAAAGCATTAGCTTACGCCATGAATATATTTTGGGGAAAGTACAACCTTAACACACCAACGACTATTTAAAACTTTTATTACTTGAGCATCTGTGTAAATTGAAAATGAAACGTTTCAGGAAATAAATTTTAAACTGTTTCTGATTGCTTCGTTACTAGAACAGGTTTGTGTACTTTAGAGCAGGTATGTGTATGTTTAAAAGAAATCTGTACAAAATATTCAAATCTCAGTAAAGCTTGAATATTTCTACTATTGATTTATTGAGCTTTTAGCCTTCTTTATAAAATCGAACAGATTCAATAACAGATGGCCAGTAAGAATTTCTGCATTAGATACAGGTAAAGACGTTTTTAAATGTAAGATATGATTTTTGTTATTGACTCTATATAAAAAATATTATGTAAGGATTTGTATGAATTAAATTTCAATAGAGCTGATGTGGTATGGCTCCGCATAGGCGCCATTTGTATTTGGTGACGAGATTTTTCATGCCAAATTTCGTGAATTTGAAATTCTTATTTTCGTGTTAGAGTAAATGCCGCATGTATTAAGTTGTCGAATAAAAACAAGGTATTTAAATAAGTTGTGACAATATTTATATATATACAAATAAATAAATTCATTGTTTTGAAATAATTGTAGTAAACACCCCAGGATTGGTGCCTTTTATTTTGGCGATGAGGTCCTTCGTGCCAAATTTCGTGAATGTCAATTCCATGATAGGCATTAATACCTCGCTTATCAAAATGGCCTAAGAAACCGAGATTGGTTTCTGGGCCCTTAAATAAGTTGCGAAATTATTATTCTATGTGTATAAAGATCGAGTGCTTAGTTGACGCTGGTGTAGTATAATATTCAATTTAATGATTTATCGTTTGCTTCAATTCTAATATCGGAAAAGTTTACTATTCTCCATTTCTCGATATTTCATTTTGTTTACTTTAATTCTTATACTTATTTGAGTGATTCAATAATAATTATAAAAAAAGCGTACCTTGGGTGGCTAATTCTGTTCTTTGTAAGACATTGCATTGAACTTTTTTATTTTTATTTTTTAATAATTGTTTTTTATGGCAAAATCATCTTTTTTTTTATTTATTTATTTTTGTTGTTAACATTAACAACGCTTTTGAACATTTGAAATATTTTCTAGTGGAAAAAAAGAATTCATTAGGAATTTGAAAAAAGTATTTTCTTTTCGTAATGATTATTGTTTCTGTGAAACCTGTGGCTCAGAAGTACGCTTACTTTAGGTTAATTATGATTCGTATTAAATACTACTTTTTGAAAGATTGAAGGAAATGAAAAGTAAAAATATTGACACAGGCTAAAACGAAATTAGCACAAAGCCAGTTTCAATTTAAAAATTCCTTTTTTCCTTTGGCAATGAGGTGTTTCATGCCGAATTTCATTAATGCATATCGCTATGTTATGCCTAAATGCCGCATTTAAGTTAGCGGAAAAAATAGCTTGGTGCCCAGGTGTACATTGTATCCAAGCTATGTAAGTAAGTTGTGATATTATTATTGAATATATATAAAGATTGACTGTTTTATATGTTAAGTTTCATTGTTACTGATTCAGTATACATCCTAATTGACTCTATAATTCAAGCAAGGCGTTTATGCCATTCTTCACGATTTTTTTCCCATGTTAGGCCTAAATATCGCACCTAAGAGAGTGAAAAAAAAACGAAATTGTCTTCTGGATTTATACAGACTTTATGCCGCTTAAAAATGATATACATATAAAAATGTAATTTGATGTGAACGTCTTCAAAATTATTTGAATGTAATAAGAAAATGTGTAAATGCCCTTTAAATTTCGAACTTTGTTAGAATAATAATAATTTAAACTTCAAAATAAATAGGTGTTAAAATTTTCAAGTGTTCTTAATAAAGTCGCTTTTAAACTTCCGCAGCTAAATAACTAAGGGATATCATAAAGTTTTAACTACTTATAAGAAATAATCGAGATATCCGAATAAAATTTATTCTATATATTAATTGGTCTTTATGTACATAATGTTGCAAATTATAGTGATTCAAATTAATTTGTTTAATTTTTAGGAAGCAGTAGATTGAAAAAACTCGCAGTATCGTAAAGTTTTAATTATTACTAAAAATAATTAAAACTTTACGATACTTTAAAACTTATAAACTTTAGCCACTCAAGGGGCTATTGTTTTAGTTTGATCACTTTTGGCGTACCAGATTACTTTTCAATTTCTTATCGTTTGCTTCAATTTTAATTGTATTTAGCTTAAATATATTCAATTTAAAAATTCCTCGTTTACTTTAATTTTAATTAAAAGTAGCTGATACAATATTCAATTTAATTATTTATCACTTGCTTTAATTCTTTAATTACATTTAACTTAAATATATTTAATTTAATAATTTATCGTTTGCTTTAATTTTACTATCAGAAAAGTTTACTATTGTCCATTTCTCGATATTTTATCTTCTATTTTGTTATAATATTGGAGGAATTTAAAAATAATTATAAAAAAAGCGCACCTTGAGTGGCTAAATCTGTGTTCTTTGCAAAACTTTGCATAAAACGTTTTATTATTATTATTTATTATTCTTTAGACTTCTGAACGTAGTCATGATCTAGATTTCTCTAAGTGTTCCATGACCGTTCGAAGGTTATTATAATAGAACTCAGCAAATTGAATTCTATATTCTCTGTCCTTCAAACTATGGCTTCCTGAAACCAAACAAATCAACATTAATAGCTGTAACTAACAGCCTCATATACATAAGGTCAAATTAATATTTACATTAAATTTTATTCCAATATTTTGTTTGTTTCTTAATAATAATTAAAATTTTATGTAACCTCACGTATATACTTTTGATTTAATTCTGATTTACCTTAGTCCCGATAGCTGTATGATATAAACACCAATCGTTTAATCTCATATTCTATCGTCAAGAGTTACATTTTGTCATAAATTCAACGAAAGTTTTTTTTTTTTTATTTTAAAAAAAATTGAGATAGACTTTGATAATTTGATTAAAAAAAAATGACGTTATTTTCTTCTTCCATAAAGTTAAGTAAAATGATTCAAAAGAATATTAATTAGCATAAAGTAAGCGTGCTTCCGAGTCTCAGGCTTAACAGAAGCAATTACTACAAAAAAATATTTTCTTCGAATTTTTAATGCATTTTTATTTTCGCAAGAAAAACATTCTGAAGTACAAAATTGTTGCCAATGTTAACAATAAAAAAAAAAACAGACGATTTTGCCATAAAAATTGGTTATGAAATTAAATATAAAAAAAGAATAAGCGATAAAAAGTTATTAAAGTAGAGAATAATATTCTATTTGGATATTAAAATAAAAGCAGACGATAAAGTACTAAACTAAATATATATCTTAGCAATGTAAATATACCTTAAGCAAACTGAAAGTAATTATTATAATCATAATGTATTATAATTTCTATCTTTTGAGCTTAACATCATGTTTGTTTTATTTTACACCCCTGCATTTTTGCTGATGCCATTTTTCTAAAAACAACAGAATGCTAACACATGTTAAAATCGTTTTTTATGATTAATCGAAAATGTTAATTAAAAGCATTCCTCTTTTTTTTAAAAAAAAAAATGCCAAGCTTCTTATTAGATTCTGCATACCATACAAATACACTAAATTCTGATTTAAAGGTCATTTATGGAAAAGTGTGATAATATTTACTAACCAACGCTTGCATTAATTCGGTATTAAAATTCGATATTCGTTTCGGTAAATATAACTTAGAGTGACGTTCAGTATAATTATATTATCAAACTACAATGCACACTTAATAATGGAATTAATACCTAATAAATCTTTAAACGTGTTAGCAGATTTAATTTTTTTTAATTGTTAAATTGCGCTGAAATTTATTCAAACAGTGGATTATAAGAGAAACGTAAAAATCAAAATAATAAATGAGGATATGGTAAATCGATTTTAAAAATTTATAAATTGCATTGATATAAAAAATGCACTATTCAATAAATCAAAGAATTTTATCGCTTAAAAAATCAAATGAAATGGATGCAATATTTGGGGACTGGAAAATAAATTTTTTTAATAACAAATAAAGAAAATAAAATTAAAGTTTTGGCTGCCTAATTTGAAAAAAAAAAAAAAAAAAAAAAATATGTACATTCCATCACCAACGATCCTTACCTCACCTCCTTCAACAGTTAATAGTGGAACTACTGGTAGAAGGGAGGGTCCGACGTCAGTACCCCTCGTCTTGTTTCTTAGTGCAACATTAATAATGTGCAATGTGAAATCAAATAAAAATTGAAAAAAACTTTGGAATTTTATGTGATTGTAATTGTTTACTAACGACGGAGGAGCAACACGACGGGTATTAGCGAAGGACATCATAATTTTGAACCTCGGTCAAGGGACGAGGACGGCACCTGAGCTGGGACCTGTCTTTTCTAATTTCCACACCAAGAATCAGCCTTCTATATAAAAGGGCCTGGGTGCAAGAAACCATTTGGGGCCCTAAATTGTTTGTTAATTAAAAAAAAATACAAACATGAACATATATTAATAATGAATGTTTATTTAATGCGTTTATAGTGAAAGTTCAAGTTTCCTGAAAAGAGTTTGAATTATATTTTCGATTTATGTAATTTCGAAATTTAGAGATTTCACAGCATTTGAGTTTTTTTTTTTAAAAAAGATTGATGAAATCTCAAAATTAAATTTTAAAACTTGATTATTTTTACAGTAATCCTACTAAACCAGAGCCCTCAATAAAGAAGAAAAAGCCATGATTCCAGACGAAGAATACTTATTAAAATACGGAGGTAAGTCTATGCTGTGATAAATATCAAATTTTTGAATACGAACAACTTACATCAAAGAAGTTTGTCAAAATCTCGTTATCTTCATTTCTGACCTCAAAAAAATTATTTTGATTTAGTTTTTATTACAAACTTTTATTGAATTTCCATTGTTCGTAAATATGTGTGGAAAAAATATCTTTTCGGTTGAAAACCTGTTATAAAATTTCCACCTACTTCCTATTATTCGTTCGATCTAACATTTTGAATACATATATGACTTCGATCATAATGTAATGTTATATTATGCTCAATCAGTGATGGATTTAGGGAAGGAGATCTGAAGGCCCGTGCTTCATATTTAGCAGCGTACATATGAGAAGAAATTTTGCACATACGTATAGCTTACATAATTGCTTTTTATTTTTAAATTACCAGAGTAAAACGAATTATATTAATAACACCGGTAAAAAACGAGTTTTTTAAACAAGGGTTTTCTATCAAACTTCACACTTTGCGTAACATAATTCATTTTAAGAGCAAAAGGGAACTTTGATGTTGTAAGCCATTGGAATTATGAGTAAAATTTAATTCTTTGAATAATTAGTTTTAATCGACTAATTTTCATTAATTTTAATTATATTATTGCATTGCCATCCAAAACAATCGTGTGTAGAAAATTTCAGCTCAATTGAGAGCTTTAAAGTGCGAGAATAAAGCTTTTAAAGTTTTGACCCAGGCATAGTTACAATGTGAGTTGAAGAAAACCCATTAATATAAAGGTTATTCCAAAAAATAATAATTTAAGAACTAAAATCGAAAATTCTATGCAAAAATTTGCAGAGAACAGATTTAGACTCCCAAGGAGCTTTTATTTTTATAATTATAACTAAATTATTGAATTAAATTTAAGAATTAAAGTGGACAATAGTAAACTTTTGACAATAGTAAACTTTTGAGATATTAAAATTAAAGGAAACGATATATTATTAAATTGAGCAGCATGTAATTAAAATGAAATCAGACGATAATTTATTAAAGTGAATATATTCAAGCTAAATGTAATCAAAATTGAAGCAAACTATACAAAAAATGAAAAACGATCTGGCACCCCAAATTGATTCATTTAAAGCAATAGCCCCCTTAGATGGCTAAAAAAAGAGAAAAATTAAACTTCCGCCCAACGTGGGGCTCGAACCCACGACCCCGAGATTAAGAGTCTCGTGCTCTACCGACTGAGCTAGCCGGGCTACATGCCACCGTTCCTTACATTATTATAATAATAATATGTGTAAAATTTAATTCTTTGAATAATAAGTTTTAATCAATTAATTTTAATTAATATTCTTATAGTATCGTATCGTCTTCAAAAACAGTCTTGTATTGAAAATTTCAGCTCAATCGAGTGCTTTACAATGTGAGAAAAAAACCTTTAAAGTTTTGAACCAAACACAGTTACATAGTGAGTAGAAGAAAACCAATAATTAATATAAGTTTTGTATCATTTTTAAATCAGGCTTTTGTTTGAAGACAAATTACAAGGCATAAAAATATTTTTTAATTGTAAGATAATATTTAATTTATAAAAACGGGGAGGTGTAAATACATATTTTGATCACATATATAAGTAAATAGCTATGCGGGTATTTAATATATTGGTAAATACCTTAGTATCTGATTTAAGGACCGCAAGACTTTATAAGTTATTTATTGTTTTATATTTAAAAGCATTTTTATACCTTATAGTCCATCTTTAAACAAAAGCTTGATTAATTTTTTAAACTTATATTTATTAATACCATTCAAAAGTTTTCAAGTCAGAAAGAATCGTTAGTGAAGGACAAATCACATCTCTCCTTCCTCTCTCCTTGCTATTATAATCCTCATTTACATTTTTAAATTTCTGCTATTAGCTCACTCTCTCTATATATATCTTGTTCAAATTTTCAATCGTTAATAAAATACTTTTTATTCATCCACTCAAGTCCAAACACATTTTTTTTCAAACTTGTAGTGGATGACACTCGATGTTAATACAGTTTTTTCAAATATTAATTCATTTAATTAAATTTAATTGGTGAAAATGCAGTTTACCCCAACCACTTGGCGCGACTTCAAAAATTGGCACCAAACTTGGCGATTTGTTTTGGCTGAAAATTAAGTCAGCGAAGAAGACCAGGGTAGCCACATTTGGCAAAATATCGCTAAATAATTCCTGTCGCCAAAGGTGGTTGGGCTGAACTGCATTCCGACCATTTAATTTGCCGGATGAATTAAGAAACAAGTAAATGCTTCTACTATGTCGTTTGTCTTGCAATGGCAAATTCGGTAGAGCGTCGGCGTAGAATCTTCATGCCTTCGGATCGAATCTCCTTGAAGCTTAAAATTTTTTCATTTGATTTTCAAATAACTAATTTCAGTTTTATATGGGAGAAAAAAATTTCTATTGCATTAGATATTTAGTGGGATATAAATTTAGGAATAAATACCGTGAGGGACGTAGCGTGTAGATCGCTAGAAAAAAAATTTCTTTTCACACTTAGTATTGTGATTCTGTCATATGTATATACATATTTATATTAATTGTAATTAATGAATAAAAAGTAACTAAAATAAAAAAAATTTCTATGTGGACCTAAGTAGAAATTGACTCAATTTTTTTTATTATATTGCTTGTTTCAATATAAAATATATTGTAATAATTATTGATGGCTATTTTTACATTAAAGTGTTATTCATCGACGCCTTGCTTTATTTCAGATCCTCGCATGGAAGCCTATCCTTTGATGGATAGTCCCCAAATAAACATATGTATTATATTAGCGTACTTTTTATGTGTCAAATATATTGGGCCGGCCTGGATGAAGAACAGAGAACCTTACGACCTTCGACACATTATGATAGTATACAACTTGTTTATAAGTGTTTTGAGTGCCTGGATGTTTCTAAATGTAAGTTCTGAATTTATATAACCACTCTAAGCAGGTAAGCAAACTCAAAGATGTTTATGTGGGTAATTCTACTCTTGTGGCCGTGGTAGTGTATGATTAGCGTGTCTGACTGCCAGCAATTGCCAACCTAAGTTCACCTCCTGGTGGCTTCTGCTTGGGCAGTTAGTCGTGGGTCGACCAACCCTTGGTCGACCCCTCCTGGGTCGATAAATGAGTACCAAGTTCGAATGAGAAATTAACTGTGGTCAGCATCGGGCTAACCACTTAGTTTGGACATTAGCTAGTACACTCATGGACAAAAAATTAGCTCACCAAAGAAATAATTCAGGGATCATTACGAAACTTGGCCTGAAGATACATGTCGGGGAGATATGCAAATAATTAGAAATTCTGCGTGATTGCGCATTAAGTATAGCCTATAGAGGGCGTTTAACGTCATTCTCCGTGGAGTATAAAACAGGTAACCAAAGCTTGTTTGAGTATGCTGAATCGTTTACAAAGGAAGAGCTGAGGTAGACATGCCATTACGCCGTTTTTGAAGACGATATGAGTAGCTGTCGCAGCTTGAGAGGGGGAGAATCATCGGCATGATGGAAACTGGATGGTCAGCTAGGCGAGTAGCTCGTCCATTAGGCCGCTCTCATTGTGTTGTGAGGAGGTGTTGGTACTAGTGGATCCGACAGATGTCATTTACACGAAGACCAGGCTCAGGACGCCCTCGACAGACCAGTCGTCGAGAAGACCACCCCATCGTAAGAAATGCATGGGTACAGCCTACTGCTTCATCGGCCGCCATCCAGGCACATGTAGCACCTTTATTAGGTCCCCCCTGTGTTTTCTCGAACCATACGAAGGCGCCTGGATGAAGGATATTTGTGATCGTTTCGCCCATTACGTGTGCTGTCCTTGACGTCCACCCATCGACGCCTCCGTTTGGAGTAGTGCCACGCAGGAGGAAACTGGACTGCAGCGGAATGGAACCAGGTCGTCTTTAGCGACGAATCCAGATTCAATTTCAGCAGTGTTAACAATCGTGTTCGTGTGTGGAAACCCCGTGGCGAACGCCTCAAACCTGCCTTTGTCTTACAGCGACACACTGCTCCCACAGCTGGTGTGATGGTATGGGGTGCTATTGCCTACGATACACTGTCACCCCTAGTATTCATCCGTGGCACCATAACAGCCCAGTGGTATGTCCATGACATCCTACAACCACATGTGTTGCCACTCATGCAACTGCTCCCAGGAGCCATTTTTCAACAAGACAATGCTCGGCCTCACACGGTAAGGGTGTCCCAAGACTATCTTCGCACTATTACTACCCTTCCTTGGCCTGCCCGATTAACAGATTTGTCTCCAATCGAGAATATCTGGGATCCTTTGGGAAGGTGATTTGGGCATCCCACGAGTTTGAACGAACTAGAGGCAATGTTACAGCAAATATGGAACGAAATGTCTCTAGACATCATACCGAACTTGTATGCCTCAATGCCTGATCGTATCGCATCGTGCATTCGCGCTACATGGGGTTCAACAGGATATTAAATCCTCCGTTCTATTGCTTTTTTCTCTGAAATAATTGATCATTTTCCTTTGATTTTCTAATCATTTACTTATATCAAAGTAGTCATTACGTACGTAAAATTTCGTTTTAATTTGACGACTCCTTCTTGGTGAGCTAATTCTTTTGTCCATGAGTGCATTTAGTATCCTTAACCTAAAAACAACATGCGATGGGAACCGTCTGATGGAACTTCTTGGGCCCAGAATGTTTTTATTTTAATTCTATTCATGGGGAAACAATTGAAAATAGTTTTATTTTTTATTAGCAAGTGATTCATTATGTAGTATTTATATACTACACATGCCAACACACACACAAAATAAAAAAGAGCAAAATCTTTCCGCTTATTAATAAATGTATTATAAGAACTGGGGTTAAATTTTGTTCTATTGTTGTAAATGTAATTTTTTTCGCGATATTTATTTGCTTGGTTTGTTAATTTCGCACTAGGAACAACACGGGCTATTGGCGAAGGACTCGTAATTTTGAACTTCGGTCAAGTGATGAGGGCGGCATCCGAGCTAGCACCTTCTTCTCCTCACTTCCACACCACATCCCTAAGAGGACTTTGGGCATCAACAGATTTAACGCGCATCAGCCTGGAAACAAAGCAGGTCTTAAGTGGTATCAAGGCTCGAACCTACGACTCTACGAAAGCCATCGATCACGAGTCCATTGCCTTACCCACTAGGCTAACACAGCGATCATTATCTTGAATATATAGTCCTTACGTAGGGAGCTATGGCAGTTCAAGTTTTGAACACTGAAATTTTCTTCAGTTTTCACTTTATTGCAAAATAAAAAAAAAAAAAAAAAATTCTACTCCATATGAAAACTTAAGAATAATCTGTTCTATGTATAAATGCATGAAAGACCTATGTATAAAATTTCAGGTGTATTGATGCATATCATTTTGAGATATTGTGTTTTGAAGTAATGAAAAATATAAGAAAATATCGTTTAAGATTCTTTTCCGATCAGAGGAATTAATGATCAAGTAATATTAAAATAGCTGTAAAATTCAGTATCTAAGTAAGGTATAAACAAAATTCAAACAGAATTACAAAGATAAAAGATTGAATTTTAATATGAGACCAGACATTTTTTTAAAAAAATTGATATTTAGATCAAAAATTGTATTTTGAAGGTGTAATGTTACCTTAAATGACGGTTATTTATCTTCCAAAAGATATTTATAGAATTTTGATTTAGATTCATTTCTTTAAGCGTCATTGTAAGCAGATAAACATTTTGCAAATGAATCACTTTTATGTGAAGATCTGATGAAAGCTCATCAACTATACAGACAAATAGATAGTAAAATATTGAAATGTCTATTTTACTTTCATTAAGATAAAAATATTCTTTTGCAATTTTTCTTGTTGCAATTTTTCATGCAAAAGCAATGTTAATATCCGGACGGGATTAAAACAGATGGCGAGCCAGATTTGGATCGTAGTTTGCCGACTTCCACGTGTTCTAGATTACAGATATACACTGGTTATCATAAATTAAGGAAAAATCACAAAAATAGCGATAACTCTTTCAAAAGTAAGCCAAACCGTGCAAAATTTGCATATGTTGTTCACTAAGAGTAGCTGAGTAAAATTGCAATATGCAAATTAGTGACGCTGCACTCGGCTTACGTCATCTGCCTGGAGCATAAAAGTCCAAGTTTGAGAGAAAGCACACAAATTTTACTGTGATTGCGACATTGAAAATCTGAGATAGCCAATTCGTAATAATGACCTCTAGGCATCATTTGCCTGAAGAACTACGATGGAGAGCCATCGGGAGACTAGAGGCAGGGCAGAGTCAATCAGAAGTGGCCAGATGGCTAAATGTGAGTCCATCTGTGGTTCATAGACTTTGGAGGCAATTTCAAACCACAGATTCGGCATCTAGGAGGTTCAGTCAAGGACGGCCAACTGTTACGACCAGTGCCGATGACCGATATTTGACATTAAGTGCACGCAGGAATAGAACCGCTACTCCGACACATCTTAGATCCTCTCTTGCTGCAGCCACCGGAAGGTTGGTGTCAACGTCAACTGTGCGCAGAAGGCTCCACGAAGGTGGTCTGTATGCGAGACGACCAGCCATTTGCGTGCCGCTCACATCACGCCATAGGAGAGACCGTTTGCAGTGGGCCCGACAACATGTCCACTGGACGTCAGATCAATGGAGGCCTGTTCTCTTTACGGATGAGTCCAGGTTTAGTCTAGAAAGTGACAGTAGACGTTATTTGATATGGAGAGAACCTGGGACCCGTTATCATCCATCAAACATCCGTGAAAGAGATGCATACGGAAGAGGCAGTGTCTGTGTTTGGGGAGGCATATCCTTAGGAGGGCGCACAGACCTCCATGTCTTTCCAAGGGGAACCGTGAATGCTCAGGTTTATCGAGACAACATCCTTGATGCTTATGTGCGCCTATATGCCGGGGCGATTGGTGATTGCTTCCTGTTACAGGACGATAATGCAAGACCACACAGAGCTCGCATTGTTGATGATTATCTTCAACAGGAAACAATTACGCGCATGGAGTGGCCAGCTCGATCCCCGGACTTGAATCCTATCGAGCACGTTTGGGATGCTCTAGGGAGGCGTGTATCTGCCATCAACCCGCCCCCTCAGACCCTTGCCGCGCTTGCATCTGTTTTACAAGAGCAATGGCTCTCACTTCCTATTGAACTGATAGACCGCATAATTGAAAGCATCACACATCGCTGTTTGTGCTGTATTGCTTCTAGAGGCAATCATATTCCATATTAAAGGTACTTTTTCTATTGCAAACCGATACTTCCAATTTGTTTATTTTATACATGTGCTAATTTCTATACTACTATTAATGTCTGATAATTTCTTTTTATGTTGTTTAATACCTTACTATGTGTTGTATATTGTGGGTAAGTTTCATAAAATTCCATGTGTAATTTCTTGAGTTATCGCGATTTTTGTGAATTTTCCTTAATTTATGATAACCAGTGTATTACTTGTAACAATTTCGGGTAAGACATTTTGTTCCTAGTAAATTAACGAGAGCTTAGAATTGCTCGACCAAGTATGGGTTTTAAGCCTTTTGAAACCTCCAAACAAATATAGATGCAAATCATTATTTTATACAGTTGTAGAAGAGCAGATGCACTATTAGATATTTTAAAATTGTATTTGCGTAATTTTATGTAACATAATACTTTCATTCAGTTTGATAAAGGGCTGAGGTAACCTAGTGGTCAAGGTCGTGGACTAGCGACTGGCGGATTTTGTTCAGTCGCGGGGTTGATCCTTGTCCGCCAAAGACCCGCCGTGTAACCGAGGCTGATGCACATTAAATCTGTCGAGGCACAAAGTCCTCCCGTTGGAGTGGTGTGGATGTTAGGAGAGGGGGTGCCAACTCAGGTGTCGTCCTCGTCACTTGACCGTGGTTCAAAATTACGAGGTCCGTCGCCAATAGCCCTCGTGTTGCTTCTAGTGCGACGTTAATAAAAACTAAACTAAATTAAACTGCAGTTTGATAAATTTGTGTATATTCTTTATTTTATTTTTACAGTTTGGTATTTATGGCTGGTTTACGAAATACCGATTTCGCTGCGAACCTATTGACTTCTCTCATGATCAGGACGCTTTGAAAGTAAGTGTGTGTTTTACATAAACATCTAATTGCCACCATCCTAACCAAATACCTGGTAAATAGTTACTATCCCTTATAACTCGGTAACAGTTCTGAAAACCTTAAGTAACACCTATCACGTAGTAGGGCTGATTCCCACCAGAACTATCGAAGCTTCAAGTCCTCCCGAGGGTGGGGTGGGGGTGTTTGGATAGGGTAGTGCCAATTCAGGTGTCATCCTCGCCACTTGAGGTTCAAAATTACGAGGTTTGCAACCAATACCCCTCTAGTTGCTTTTAAGTGCAATAATAATAAACAATAAATCAAACAAAATAACGCACAGGATGTGATCATGACGACAAAGCACTAAATAAAACAGCATTCAATAAATACGACACGAGGATTTCGATATCTTCCCCTGACACAATCATACAACAGCGTATCCATTTCTGTTAACTAGGCCATGTACGAAGAGAAAGTCGGCCGACTCGAATTCGTGTTGCTTGCAATAAATCGATGTCTACATAATTGGAACAACTATCCTCTCTCCTTACGTTCCACACCTAATGCCTTACAGGTTTGTGTAAGACAGTGTTCAGTTCTGGGATCATCAAACTTGGCTGTAACTTTTGGGGACACATTTACTCCATTTAGCTCAGTTCATTGGTGCTCACGGGATGGAGCAACCCCCTTTCTCAACTATCACTTACTTTTGTATTCTATCATTCAATCACATTTCCTTCGTACTTATAATCTCTCCTTCTAATTTTAGCATCCGAGGAAGAGAATTATCTTCATGTAAACACCCAAAGAAAGGACCCCCTTTCTGTAAGAGAGCTTACTTCCTTTAAGTACTGAGGAGAGCGCTCCCTTTAAACACCCGAGGAGAATATCCGTGGTTTAGGTCACAGATGATTGTGTACCTATAGGAAATTGTGCTTCAGCTATAATGCCCTTATATAATCATACCGTGACTGTAATAAATTCCTTTATTTTCAAAACTTGAAGAAAGGGCATAGCTACATTCATTTACAAAACTAAACACACATTACTAGCAACATACATAATTGTACTGTCTCATGATAGAAATTACCTTTTAAAATGTTAAATTAATTTAACATCCTGGAAGACTATTAGAAGTATACCCTTGAAGTGCTTTATCGTGCCCCTTCATGAAACTGTCACTAACTATACTGCACACATACCATATAATGCACCGTCACACGATGGAACAAAACTCTGATTTCAACACCCGAAGAGAGAGCTTAATTGTGCCCTTTCACGAAACTAAGCCACTACCAAAACTGGACTTATATAACTGTGCTGTCTCACAATAGAACATGACTGATTTCAACATTCGAGGAGAGCGCTACCCCTCTTACTTTATCCGGATTAAGATCCAGATGGCCTTGGCTTATCCCCAGGCGTGGTTCGTCGACTTCTACAATACGGAACCCACGCATTTCGACCTTGAGAAGTCGCCTACAGCGCCACCTATACGCATACATTTCCTACTATACTTTCCTATCTGATTACGATACTTTTGATGTTTTCTACCTCCTTTCCAAGATTTTACGTGAAGTTATAAGACACCCTGTATTTTCAATATTAATTTTCTTTTCTGTGCAGTCTTTTTAATATATATTCGCGTTGCAAATGTATTTATTATAAAAATAATGCGGAAGATGACGAATAGAGGGAATGTTAAGAGAAATTTATTGAAACAAAATGATAGCTTTAAATCAAATCAACGTTCATCGAGATAATGTTAAACGATGTCTTACAGTATATAACTCGCTTTGGTCTCTTTTTGACAATAATTTATGTCGAGTAATACGTTATCTGAACTATTTAACCCTTTATGTTATTAAATTGAATATATTTCAGCTAAAAGTAATTAAAATTAAAGCAAACTTTGAATTATTAAACGACGGATATGGCGATCGTTTGACGATTTGGCGAAAAACTTGGCGTTAAATTTAATTCTTTAAATAATTAGTTTTAATCCATGAATTTTCATCAATTATAATTTAATTACCGTATTGTCATCCAAAACAATCGTTGAGCGCTTCAAAATAAGAGAAAAAAACTTTTAAGAATTTGAACCAGACAAAGTTACAATGTGAGTAGAAGAAAACCCATTAATATAAAAGTTATTCCAAAAAATAATAATTTAAGAAGTAAAATCGAAAGTTAAATGCAAAATTTTGCAAAAAACAGATTTAGCCTCCCAAGGAGCACCTTTTTTATAATTATCATTAAATTATTCAATTAAATATAAGAAAACCAATTAAAATGAATGTGATAGCTCGGAAAATGACATGGTCTTACATTTTACTCAAGTTTGAATTTTTTGACTTATAAATAAAATAAAATAATTTTAAAATATTTTTCAAACTGTTTTCCTTTTTTCCCCTTCAATTTTTGTGTTTGATTCCTTTGATTTGAATTATAATTTTACTTAAAATTTTTTCATTTCTTCATTTATAAAATATTGGAACTTTTGAAACAATTCGAATTTCGAATGACGTATTTTAAATTTTATCAGAATTACATATTTATATATTTTTATAATTATATATTTTTATCAGAATTGTATATTTCATAAACTCTATCACTATATTTAATAAATTATTACTTAAGACTCCCGTTTATCAATCCTTTGATTTCATGAATGTAATGTTAATCCTGTGGAATCATTACTTTACTACTTGAATATGGACTATATTATTTATTTGAGTGCAAAAAGTGCTCCGAAAGAGCAAAACAGGGTCAAGGTTTCTGTGGAATTACAGACTCTCTTCTATTTATAAATATTTTTATATCCATTTTTATGATCTATGTTCCAGTTTATCGGTCTCAAAACATACACTCATGGACAAAAAAATTAGCATACCAAGAAGGAGTCGTCAAAGTGAAACGAAATTTTACATACGTAATGACTACTTTGATATAAGTAAATGATTAGAAAATCAAAGAAAAAGGATCATTTATTTCAGAGAAAAAGACAAAAGAACGGATGATTTAATACCCTGTTGAACCCCCTGTAGCGCGAATGCACGATGCGATACGATCGGGCATTTAGGTATACAAGTTCTGTATGATGTCTAGAGACATTTAATTTCATATTTGCTGTAACCTTGCCTCTAGTTCGTTCAAACTCGTGGGATGCCCAACTCGCCGTCCCAAATGATCCCAGATATGAACGATTGGAAACAAATCTGGGGATCGGGCAGGCCAAGGAAGGGTAGTAACAGTGCGGAGACAGTCATGTGACACCCTTGCCGTGTGAGGCCGAGCATTGTCTCGTTGAAAAATGAGGCCGAGCAATGTCTCGTTGAAAAATGGCTCCTGGGAGCCGTTGCCTGAGTGGCAACACATGTGGTTGCAGGATGTCATGGACATACCGCTGGGCTGTCATGGTGCCACGGATCAATACTAGGGGTGACCGCGTATTGTAGGCAATGGATACACAATCAGAGCGGCCTAATTGACGAGCTACTTGCCTAGCTGACCACCCAGCTCCCATCATGCCGATGATTCTCCTCCTCTCAAACTGCGACAGCTGCTCATATTGTCTTCGAAAACGGTGTAATAGCATGTCTACCTCAGCTCTTCCTTTGTAAACGATTCAGTACACTCAAACAAGCTTTGGTTTCCTGTTTTATACTCCACGGAGAACGACGTTAAATGTTCTCTACAGGCTATACGTAATGCGCAAGCACCCTGCATTTCTAATCATTTGCATATCTCCCCGACATGTACCTCCATGCTAAGTTTCGTTACGATCCAGCAATTATTTCTTGGTGCGCTAATTTTTTTTTTTTTTTTT
>BMAW01103418.1:315642-328265 GCA_019974015.1 Nephila pilipes
AACACACACACACACACACACACACACACACACACACACACACACACACACACACACACACACACACACACACACACACACACACACACACACATAGAGAGAGAGAGAGAGAGTAAGAGAGAGAGAGAGAGCTAATAGTAGGAATTTAAAAATGGTTATTGTTGAAATATATATGAATAAAATAAAACTAATTCGGTTAAGAGAGATCTCGTAATTGAGGCATAATTGTGAGAAATTGAAGGGGGAAATACTTTGTAGACTAAAGCATAATTTTTAAAATAAAAATAATTAAAAAAATATCCATGGATTATTAATGGTAGAAAGTAAAGTAGCTTAAATAATAGAAAGTAATCTTTTAAAATGAAAAATTCTTAATTGATTGTGTACTGATAGACATACTTTAAATAAATTACAATTTCAATCATATTCATATTTCACTATTTAAAGCAGACTACCGGCAATTTTGATTTCGTGAACTTGAGATTGAGTGGAATTTCTATTTTCCTTCTCAAATCTAGACTTTATCATTTATTTAAATGCAATATAAAGGTACAACTGGAAAATAAAAAAAAGTATGAAAATTTCTGAGTGGAATTATATTTTCCCACCGAAATTTAAAAATATTTTGACGTCTGTTTTAATGATTTCTTTGTAGGTTTTCTAGCGTTTGTTTTAAAATATTTAGAAATAATTCGAGATAAAAACCAACGTTTTTATATAGTGGTGAATTTTATTAAAAAGTTATTGAAATATTAGTTAAAACTTCTCGCAAATGTCTAAATATAGCATTGCTAGGCGAGTAAGAATGATTCCCAAAGTTTCAGAGCTCTAGCTTGATGGGAACTTGGTTAAATTAACGATCGAAAATTTGATGACACACACACACACACTAAGTAAAATTCAGGAAAACGTTGTAAAATCAGGGAGAAAATGGTATTTTGTAGAAACTTTTATTATTTATTTGCTTTTTCGAATGTATTCCTTAAATGTATTCAAAGAGATAAAACAATTTAAATTTGAAAAGGAAAGTAGAACTGCTTAGGATTAACATTACATTCACGTAATCATAATGGCTGCTAGACGTGAATCGATTAATATTTATAATTTTTTTTTTTTCAATTCTTCTTATATGTGTGTATTGATTTCCTAATTTTACCGTTTTTAGCACCATTAGCTTTTATGATTTTCCAAGATTTTAAAAAAAAATTAGTACATTGAAAATACGATTTCTAAAATATTTATAAAATCTTGCATGGTCCTCCCAGTTTTCAAGGTACACAATTCTCTTGAATATTCGACAGTTATAGGACTATAGTACAGCCAGATCACCGAAAAACTCGGATCGCTTCAAAATAATAATAATAAAAAAAAATAGCATATCTAAACAGCTGAAGCTTGAATTATTGTATAAAATTTAATGCAGTTACATGCGAATAAAGCATCAAACACCAAAATTACAGAAATGAATGTTTTGTATTGATAGAATATATGTGTATACACACATTGCTTCATTGAAATAGAAAGCATGAAACAAAATATGACTTTTTAGCCTATAATAAGTTACTGAAAAGCTGAAGGGACAGATTATACATGGTGTGGCTATTAAAAAAAGAGACTGAAAGAACAAAAGAAGTATGCATGCGTCAAGCATCCGGGGATCGACAAGTGTTTAGCGTGAAGTCTTCTCTTTCGAATGCAGTGTCTCTCGTTTCTGTAAACCAACCCGTACAGTAGTAGCCTCCGTTCACATTAAAATTATATTTTGCTTCAAAGGAAAAATGATAAGTGATCAACGTATTGTTGTGAAATTTTACATAAAAATTGGAAAAACTGCTATTGAAACTTATAATTTATGAAAAAAGTGTATGGCAACGAATGTTCATCGCACGCTCGTGTTTTTGAGCGGTTTAAGCATTTTCAAGATTGCCGAGTTAACGTTGATGATTTTTCACGTTCGGGTCGCTCTCCCACGTCAAAAATGGATGATAAAATCGAAAAAAATCAGTAATCTGGTTTGGTTTGATTGTCGGCTAAGTATTTGTGTGATTGCTGCGATTTCAGGATTTGATAAAGAATCCGCACGGCAAATATTTATCAACAAGACAGTGCCCCGGCTCATCCCATGTTGTTCCTCAAGAGGTTTCGAGCCAAGTGCGGGATCATCCCACATTGTTCCGCAAGAGGTTTCGAGCCAAGGGCAGGATCATCCCACATTGTTCCTCAAGAGGGTTCGAGCCAAGTGCAGGAGCATCCCAGTGTTGGAACATCCGCCTTATTCATTAGATCTTGCACCATGCGACTTCTGTCTATTTCCTAAGGTGAAGTCTGCATTAAAAGGAACACAATTTAAGGCCGTTGAAGCCGTGAGAGAGAAAACGTTCATGAGTCCTGAAGGAACTGATAGAAGAAGACTTCCAGTGCCGTTTCAAACAATGGAAGATTCGCATGGAACGTTGCAGGGACAGAGGAGGGGTGTATATTGAAGGTGATAATAAGTAAATATGTATGACATCAAAATAAAATGTTTTGCAGCGTCAATCTTTTTATTTAGTAGCCCCTCCTTGTAGAGGGAGTACTGTGTGTAGTAGAATAAGAAAACTACACACCGGAAAAGAGGCAATAGTCAAAACAACTGTTTGCTTGTGGTGAATCATCTGCAGCAAACAAGGCGATAGCCTTGTGGTTTTGGTCAGTTGTAGCGAATATACTTTTTGGGGTACGTAACCCTCACGGGCTTTAATCCCAGTAAAATGGCTATTAATTGGAGGTGAGACTGAACTATGGTTTTACACTTGCCCAGGAGTTAGGTTTAAAACATGAAAATTAATTAAGTTACGGAGCAATAACTTTTGAAAAGTACACATTTTAAGTTACAATTATAATATCTATAATGAAAGAATTAAGTATATATAAAATAGTTACCGCTAGTTAATAAAACTAGTGGTGTTGAGTTTGATCAATAAAAAGTAGAATTTAAGCTATTAAATTGAAAAGTTTTAAGTATTGCAGCAGAAGTCTATTGAGTTCCTGCTTGGTTACTCAGTCTGGTCGCAGTGAGAGCGCGAGCTGTGATTGGTCGAGAGTGAGGTTTGTTATTTTACTATATATAGGTGGGTGGGTATGGGTGTTTTAGTGACTGGAGTATGGGTGGGAGTGGGATTTTTTGCTGAAAGTTAATCTATTAGAGAATTAAAATTTCTCGTGGTCTATGGAGTTGCGGGTTATTTCTGATTGGAGTGTATTTTTCAATTTCTTGGATGGTTTTGTTCGTTGAAGTATCTATTTTTTGGAAGAAATTTATTGATAGTTTTTTAATAAAGTTTTTGAGAGGCAGGAGTTTCATTGAATGTCTGATATCGCTATTTCGCATATACCAGTGGGCATTTACGATCATTCTGAAGGTTGCGTTTTGAGATTTTTCAATTAGTTCTAGGGTTGTATTTGCACAATGCCACCAGAATGGGCAATCATAGGTCAGGATAGGCTTTAATACCAGGGTGTAGGGTTTTGGTCATGGACTAGCGGCCGACATTGTTTTTGTCGAGCCGTGGGTTGGAGTCCTGATGCCACTAAATACTCGTTTTGTAGTGGGTCTGATGTTCGTTAAATCTGTGTAAACCCCAAGTACTCCCATTGTGATACTGTACAAGTTTAAAGATAGTAATAGCAGTTAAGTGTTATCATCATCACTTAATGAAGTTTCAAAATTATGACGTCCATCACCAATAGAGGCTGGTTCTAAATGCGACGTCAACAAATAATCACAATCGTTCTCGAAAGAAGAACAGGAAAGTTATGGCGATGATTTTTTGAAATTGTGAAATGCAAAAGGCGTCATACTCTTGTAATTCTGAGAATAAAGAAAAATGACCACTGGAGAGAGTTAACTTTTTCCCATTTCGCAATTCTAACGCAAATGCCACCCTCTGGATTAATATAAAATTTAACTTACATTTACAGAATAATCAGGTATAGCAGTTTTATTATTATTGCTCCCGGTCGAAACAGTTAACTTTTATTTCTTCCCTCATCTCTTTTCATTTCCTAGAAGTCCTTGTAACCAAAATATAATATGACATTTACTGCTTTCACCTCAAATGTAATGCATTTTCTATAATCAGGATCATCAAACATGTGATTCAGGAAAGTTTTCTATATCTCTTTAAATAAACATTAACTTCCGTTTACGTATAAAGTACATTTCGAAATATTACCTTCCATTAAATGAAATGAAGCGAAAGCTTATTTCTGTACAATAATCGTTTTATTTATAATTGATCTTTATTTCACGGAAAAAATCTAAATAAAATTGAGATTTTCTTCCATTCGTTGGTGGAAGCAGTTATTTTATTCCTAAGAAAATATCTAGAATATGTACCAGTGATTGTATATTTACCAGGTTTTTCTTTTATCAGTAATTTTGTAAAATGTTCAAACAAAAATTTGTGTGAGCTATAGATATTAATAATTTGTTAATCAAATAAATATTCTTATTAATAAGACATTTTATTTAATTTTTATATACCATGACAAAAATTTATGACAAGGAATTTTGACTTGAACATAAATAATGTAAATAAAATTTCAACATTTTTTTTTATAACAAATTATAATTAACATTTAAACATGAATAATATTTCATGTTGTAAGCAATATAGTAATTAATTAAAATATATATTTAAATATGAACAAAATATAGAATTAATTACTTAAAAAATAATTAGTTTACACTTTGGTCCCCTAACTGTGACTTAATTTTCAACAATAAACTGCGAAGCAAAAGCTTAGACAACAAATTTATTCAAACAAAATTCGAAAACATTCAATCAATTTTCCTAAGACGACTTTAGTATAAAGTGCAATACATATACAATATTTCAAACAATTATGAGTGGGCTTGTGCATATTATATGTTAATAGTAAATGATAAAAAGTTAACATCATCTCAAAAGTTAAGAAAAAATAGTAATAAAATAAAAATGAACAGTTTTTAAAACCTCATTGTGCATACATTGTGAACAAATGAAAAGTGTGTGTATGCACAATAAAGTTCTTTGTTGGAAACTTGTATTTGTGAACACTAGTTTTCATCGAAGAAACTGAATTCTGACGTAGTTTGAGGATTTCAATTTCGTAGCATACAACTTCGATCGTTCTCTTGAGTTCATTTATAGCATTTATAGAAGAGTATTTTCTACTATAGCTGTAAACTTTAAGACATATAATGCCCCAAGGATTCTTCATAGAGCTAAGATCTGGCTTACTTGCTGGCCAGTCTAGATATTTTATATTCTAAGAATTAAACCAGGCTTTTTGTTTGCAGTTTGAATAGAAGCGATGTCTTGCTGAAATTCCAACTGAAGGCCGAAAATTCTTTATAGAGTTGCTATCTTGTCTACATGGTGGATAGTCTAGAACTTTTATATTCTGAGAATTAAAACAGGCTTTTGTATTTGTGTGTGCACAATGTGAATAGAAGCCATCTTGTTGAAATCTCCTCTGAAACCCACTTTTAAGCTCAACAAAGTCAGGAAATAATCCTCCAATGTCTTAGTATCCAAGGTTTGGGTATTAAATAACGAAACTAACGCTACTACAGAAGTGCGCATGCACCAAACACCAGCGACCGACAAATGTTTAGCGGGAAGCCTTCTCTTTTGAATGCAGTACCTCTTGCTTCTATAAACAAATTCGTACACCTATTATAGCGACTCCCTTCTACAGCAGTGCTAGAGGTGGGGAGAAGAGTTAAAATGCTGAACTAACTAGCCTGATTAGACATCTTTTAGTCTAGTTTCTTAGGCCTAGGGCATGACAACAAGCGATCAACACTTCTTCGCACCCACTGGTCCAGGGTTCGAATCAACGCTGCCGCTTCGCGACCACCGCAGTGGTGACTCCTGACGTGTTCACTAGATGGCAGCACAGCCTATACCTACTGATTGCATATGGCCCCGACGCAAAATCACTTGCCTCTGTATGTCCAAGAAAATGCGTACAAATCACAACCAGTGATATTCCGACTCTGGCGCACATGTCGATGAGCCCCACCACTCAACAAGAGACAGCCGATGGTTCAAAATATGGAAACTATCCCAAGCAAAATTTAATTCAACAGGGAGGGGTTCAAATATCAATTGCAGTAATGGCTGAAAAAAAAAACCTTCTGTACAAAATACCAACGTTTATCTCCATTCCGCATCATCACGCTGCGATGATACTGGAGGGGGAGTGTATAGCGACTCCCTTCTACAGCAGCGCCAGAGGTGGGGAGAAGAATTAAAATGCTTAACTAACAAGCCTGAAAAGACATCTTTTTAGCCTAGTTGGTTAGGGCATGACAACAAACGATCAACTCTTCTTCGGACCCATTGGTCCAGGGCTCGAATCAACGCTGCCGCTTCGTTCGCATTACAGCTATTTTTTTTTTGTTTCGCCAGAAAAATGATAAGTAAGCAAAGAATTGTTGTGAATTTTCACATGAAACTCTGAAAAACCGCTAATGAAGCTTATAATTTATCGAAGAGGCCGACGATGTTCAACAGAAAGCATATAATTTAGCATCATGATTATGCCAAACTACATGCTGCTTTGGAGGCTCATCAGATAATCTTGGAGATAAGCTGGGAAATTCTGTTTCATCAACCGTACTCACAAGATCTGGCACCTTCCTGTGATTACTCGTTTTCATCTCTGCAAACATTTTTTGAAGGAAAAAATAATTCAAAACTGATGCAGATATTGATGAAGCATTACTTAAGTTTTTCACCTCTAAAGACAAGGTATTTTTCAAAAATAGAATTTACAAATTACCGTCTTGCTAGCAGGAGGTCATAAGTAATGACGGAAGTTATATAGAACAATAAACATTATTAAATGTATGAAAAATGTATTATTTCTTTTACTTCACAAATGGATAGTTTTCCAGTAGACCTAATGTACATATACACCTGCGATATTTCTTATGATTTTCGAACCCACGAGAGGAAAGGAAAGTTAACCTTGGAGTGCCAGCGAATCCTTGACCACAGGGTTCAAAGAAAAGTTGACCGGTCGCATCTTACTGCGCCTTTATTAACTAGGCTAAAGAAGGCGTTTCTTTCGGGCTATTTATTAACCCTTTCGCTACCGAAGTGAGAAAAAAGAAGTGCTTTTCTAGGCCCGCGGCTTCTCACTGTGGAGTGTCACGCTGTGCCCAGACGATTTTAGATACTAAGCCTAATTCGTGAAAAAAATTCCTCTAAAATCAGCTTTTCATTAAAATATTTTGGTAATTACGTATATTATTTAAAATGCAATAAACTTAAGGTATACAAAAGAAAAAAAAAAGATTTAATCAAAAATTGAATACATAAAATTATATAAAAAAATCATACTTTTAAGAAAATATAAAATATATTTATATATGTTACATAAATTTCATGGTGTAATGATGTACCATTATATGGAATATTAAGATATATAAAATGAATTTTATTTTGCTGTTTGGTATTTTATAAGCAAAAAATTCTTCAACGCATAGTCCAACGCCACATGTCTTATTTTTTTTTGTCTTATTTGTCTCTTATTTTTGCCAACTTGCGACGCTTCAAGAAAAAATTTGAGCAAAGGGTACATCTGCTTCGTCTTTTTTTTTTTTTTTTTAATGGCTATGTACAGATTTGGGTTATTTTCATTATCACCACTGTCAGATTCATTCATTAGTTCGCAAATCTCTGTATCAGATAAATACTTTCTTTTCTCTTTCTTAAATTACAAATACAATCATGACTGTCGCTACAAATAAAAATCGACCAAATGAAACGAACAGATGAGAGCATCTGCTACCAAAAGCCCTAACCCCTATAAAGAGCCATAAATTCTCCTTAACTTTTGTCGTTGCTCTTGTCTTCGTTTGTCTCCTCTGTTTAGCATTTTTTATATGGGTTCGCATAATAAATTAATTTATGACAAAACTAGTACGAAATATGGCTAACGACAAGAAAATACAGAGTGAAATTTATAGAAAGTAAACGATCGTGTTGTGTCGAGTGACTGCGTTGATTGAAAAAGAGCTAAACGAAGGCTTATTGAAATTGCAGAATTTTAAACTTTAAATAAACAACTTCGTTATTCTTAATTCGCCTTTGAGAAGGTATCAAGCGATGAACAACAACACTTAATTGAAGTTTTGTACCTGTAAGAATTAAGTTCCCTTTAAAGATATAAACCCTTTTATAATTAGGATCACATAATATCAAATTCAATTTGAAAAAAAAAAAAAAAAAAAAAAAAAAAAAACTGAAGAAGTTAGCGCTACATGGAAGCTGTAACACATTGGTATAAATTCTTTAAAATTTCAGGTGTTTGCTGTTCTCAGAAAAAAGAACTCTCAAGTCTCTAAGCTGCATGTTTTTCATCACTGTTTTGCTCCGTTTACGATATGGTATGCTATCAAATATGGACCAGGTATATATATATATTTTCCCTTTAGTATATAAATTTTGTTGAATTAAATAGAAAATAAATAAAAAGTAGCGAAGGTTTACTTGGCTTTTTAAAATTTATTCAAACCCATTCATACGCAGTAATGTTTTAATTATTTTTATTATCTTTAGTTTCATTAACAAATACATGTTAAACTCACTATTCGAGGAGATATATCATAAATTATAATTATTACTCAGAAATAACCAAGATATGTAGATAAAATGTATTCAACATAATCAATTGGTGATTACGTGCGTACTGTTGTTTATTTCAGCTATTTAAGTTGATTTGTTTAGATTTTAGGAAACCGTAGATTGAAGTAAATTTCAATCTTGTAAGGTTTTATTTATTATAACGAAGTATCCCGAAAGTCTTAACTATTACTAAAAATAAGACAGATATAAACTTAATTTATTATTCAACACTTCAAATACACCATCCAGATTTATTTACATCTCCCAATGTTTCTTGACCTTTCGATGGCCGTCATAAAAGAACCTTAAGGCTCCCGTCTAGCCGCCATTTTGATTTCGTGGACGTAATGTTAATCCTATGGAATTTTGACTTTAATTCTCACATCTTTATTATTTGATCTATTTGAATGCAATAAAGTGCATTTGAAAGAGCAAAAAATAATCTATGCTTCTGTGGAATTACTTTTTTCTTCCGATTTTTAAAAATATTTGAAAATATTCTTTAAAGACCGGAAAACTCAAAAACGAATGATTAAAATAAGAATAAAAACATTTTTAAAATTCTTAGGAAAAAAGTAATTCCACAGAAGCATTCATTATTTTTTGCTCTTTCAGATGCACTTTATTGCATTCAAATAGATCAAATAGTAAAGATATGAGAATTAAAGTCAGAATTCCATAGGATTAACATTAAGCTAACGAAATCAAAATGGTGGGTAGACGGGAGCCTTAACTGATTGACCTCTATTTTCTCCATCCTGCTGGTTACTTCAATCTACGGTTTCCTGAAACCAAAAAAATTATTGTGTATAGCTTGTAATTTACAATATTACACATATAAGTTATTTCTTGGCAATAGTTAAGAATTTACGATATTCCCCAGTAAAATTGTCTTTTCTAAATAGGCGTGTCCTATATGCGTGAGTTCTGAATCCACTGAAAGAACATTTTTTGCAGGTACAGGATGAAGAATTGTTGCGTAAGAAATGCACTTATAGGTCTCAAAGCTCATTATTAATTAGATGAGAGAATTTGGAGATTAAATACTATACCTCATACCTTTATAATCGTTCTGTTATATTCTATATAAGTCAATTGTGTATAATTAGGGATGTAGCTCTTTAAATTAACTCAGCTTCTAAATATTCGGATGGTATAATGTTAAAGTTAAGTAAGGGATGTACCATTTTAAGGGCTGTTTTCTTCACTCAACTCTAATGTTCAAGCTCAGAATGGTGTACTCAGCTCTAATATATATATATATATATATATATATATATACTAGCTGATACTTACCCGCTTCGCTGGGAAAACGATAATATTATATTTTGGAACCTATACGTAAAATATCCAGAATTTTTCAATTTTTAAGCGATAATGATAGTCTAAATTTAAAATTTTAAGAAATTGATTGTCTGTAATAATGGTTATCCACGACTTTCAAATATATGAGAAAAAAAAAATAGTAAACAGTCAACCTATATATAATATGGATAAAATTCATTCCCTCGTATGCATGTTACACCTAGTATTGCCAAAGATACAACATTTTGTCAGAAAATTCTTCATGTGCTTGACTTTCAAATGAAATATCCACGCAATGACACAGTGTCTATCATAAGATTTTTGTCCCTGCCTCAAAAGATCTTTGATTTCTGAACATTCAGAATTGCAAGTGACTGCAATTCTAAAAAAAAGTCGTGCAAGTCGGGACGTCCAAAATGTCTTACGTATGTCATAGCATTTTGAGTACGTTCCTATATGTAGCGAGGCTCTCCAGAAAACGAAGAATGTCTTGCATGTGTGCTACTCCCTAAGAAGTCGCCATTTTAGTATTTTTCAAAATCCCGCTAAGTTTTGGAGCTAAACTACACTTTCACCAACCGTGCGGTTCCAAACTCATTTAATTCTATCTCTAAATCTGTACACTTCCTATTTTCGACATGTACGAAATTTCACATAAAGAGCCTCTTTGCCAAAATCTTGACAATCCTCCATCAGCGCTTCAATATAAAATTATTCGGTATTTTTCCATTTCGCACGCGCAAATCTCACCAAGTAAATTTAATGGGTGACAATACACAGTATACGTATAAAAAAATATATTCCGTTTGGCGTCGATCATATCATTTTTGGCGATAAAGTCGCCAAAAATAACATAAGCGATGGATAAGAGTAGATTAACGGATGAAAATTACATTTTGGATAAGAGTTCCGTAAAATCCGTTCTTAGTGAGCGTCTACATCGCAAAATGAGTAACTGTGCTAAATTTCAAGTCAATCGGTTGTATATTCTTTGAAATCTCGTGATGAGTCAGTCAGTGGTATTTCGCTTATATATATATATATATATATATCAGAAAAGACATTAATTGAAACTATTGACTGATTATTAACGTTACACTTAAAAGTAACATGAGCGACATTCAAGTGACGAGGACAACACCTGATCTGGAAGTACCTAGTCTTAACTTCAACACCACACCATTGGGAGCACTGAGCCCTGACAGATTCAACTTGGGTGCTGATTATAAATTCGGTGTTCTTCTTCTTTAGGTAAATGCGATAATTATGACCCTGAAGTATTCCAGTGATCTTTTTCTTTTCCATGGGGCTTACAGTTTTTACAACGTTTTTCTGAATTTCACTTGGTGTGTGTGTGTGTGTCATCAAATTTTCGATCGTTAATTTAACCAACTTCCCATCAAGCTAGAGCTTTGAAATTTTGGGAATCGTTCGTACTCGCCTAACAATGCAATATTTAGACGTTTGCGACACGTTTTAACTAATATTTCAATAATTTCAATAAGTTAAAATATTCTTTCCTCTCGGTGCTTTTAGGATTGAGGAAAAAATTTCTTTCCCCCTCTGGGAACACCGAGCACTCCCCACGCAGCATGAGTATCGTAAACCTTTTGTGCTCACAAAGGGGAGATACTATCTCTCCTTTACTATCTCCGAGATAGTAAGGGTTGCTGACTTTTAGTCAGTAATCATTCGCAAGAAAGAAAGTTTCCAATATTTGGCGCCGTGTCTTATCACAATAATTTTTTCTGAATTCTGGTTCCCATTCTTTTTTTAATAGAATGACTGTCAAATGCATGTTTTGATTTTATGAGTATTATGAATTTTTTAATACTCTCACAAATGTCTCCTTTTAAATAAATTTTAAAGTTAAAAATAACTAACAGTTTTAACTAATATTTCAATAATTTTCTCTAATAAACTTTGCCACCATATAAAAACATTGTTTTTAAAAACGTTGGTTTTTATATCAAATTATTGGTTAACGTAGATGACGCACAACCTGGATAGCCTACTTATTCTCTTTTTTCTACTCTCCTTCTTGTCAACCAACTTTTACCCTTTCCCCAATTTTCCTCAAGCCCAAAACACAGTTGCACTATATGTGATTTAATATAGTCACATCTGACTCTTCGCCAATGAACTCGACTGTCACTCAATTCAAGTGCGGTATTAATAAACAATCAAGCAATTAATGGGATAAGCGAGACGAGATCGCAGATTAGCGAAATTTTGGTCTCGATATTTCTGGTTCTTAATCACACCAAAGACATTTAAAAGAAATCTTAGACTTTACTGTCAATTAAATTGTCTTAAGGCTCCCATCTACCCGCCATTTTGATTTCGTTAGCTTAATGTTAATCCTATGGAATTCTTACTTTAATTCTCATATCTTTACTATTTGATCGATTTGAATGCAATAAAATGCATCTGAAAGAGCAAAAAATAATGAATGCTTCTGTGGAATTACTTTTTTCCCCTCCGATTCTTAAAAATATTGGAAAATATTCTTTAAAGACCGGAAAACTCAAAAACGAATCATTAAAATAAGAATAAAAATATTTTTAAAAATCTTAGGAAAAATGTAATTCCACAGAAGCATTCATTATTTTTTGCTCTTTCAGATGCATTCAAATCGATCAAATAGTAAAGACA
>BMAW01103420.1:0-13222 GCA_019974015.1 Nephila pilipes
AGTAATAAAAGAAGCTTCTGTGAAATCACGATTTCTGCACTTATATCCTTTTATCTGATTGAGGAATGATGTTTTGCACATGAAGTTTTCTTCTTCTGTTTCATGCTGCAATTTAAATTATGAATGTTTTATTTGAAATTAGTTATCATTGTAAGTATTTTCACATTTTTTCGATAAAATGAGGTGATCCCTTAATTTTTTCAAGCAGTGTAATACTTGCTTTATTAAAGCATATATTTTAGCAGTTAAATTGCTACCTTAATTAATTTTAATTAAGGCAGCAATTTTATTACCTTAATTAATTTAAATTTCAAAAGATCTTTTACTTCAGTCAATTTTTTAAAAATTTTATTTGTGGGCTTTTATTTTACAATTATTATATAGCTTGTTGTACTGTTGTGTACTCAATAGCATTTAAAATATTTTAATTTTTACTGTATAAATATACATTTTACACTTTGTTTTTAATTTAGTACTTTATTTTTCTATCTTTACCTCTTTATCAATTAAATTTTTAAACACAAATTTATTAAAGTAAATATTTACAAGGAGTGGGGGTGAAGTTAAGCATATAGATATTTACAAACAAAACGATTGTTCTAATTACATTGAGCTCTACGTCTATTCACTCTTTGACTCCTCTCGGTGAAAAGGTTCTGTCTATCTGCTAGTACGTAATTCTAGATGAAACCGTATAGTGAAAGACGGATACGGTAATGCAAATCATTCTCTTACATCGACCATTATGACTGGTTATGCGTCCTCGTATGTGAAAAAATCAATTTTATATAAAAAATAATGATATGGCAAACTAAGAAATGACAATTAATAACTTACAAATAAAAAATTAGTAAAATTCAAAAATATGTATTAGAAATAGTTATAACAATTAATAATAAAAAATAGGTATACAGATGAAAAAAGGACAAACACCACATAAAGAAATCTGGAGTATTTTGAGAATACTATTAGTATTCGTAAAAGACATAGTTTGTATTTTAAGCGTTGAAGAGATGTATGTATATAACATTCATCCACGTGGCTGTGGTTTCAGATATTCCAAGCAAGTACTCATTTGTGGGACCATCAAAATTGCCACATTTTTCTACGAAGTAGGTTTCGTTAGGCTTTACACTTGCGTGATTTATATGAAGAAATTTTTTGCTGGGCTCTTGATCAAGTCCGTGTTACGTTCTTTTGCTAGCAAAAAAGTCATTGATATTATATTCAAGAGGAGCTTTTTGTGGAAGATTGTAAATCTTTTTATTCTCTTCTGCACTTTTTTTTTTAATTTGCTCTTTAGCTGCTTTGCTAAATTGTCTCTGTTGTTGTTAAATTCAAGCTGTAGCTGCTCGTCAATTAACTATTGTATACGCAAATCATTTTTATTATTAATTTTTGTGTCAAGGAGCTATACGAAAGGTGTTACATTGATGCTTTGTTGAAATGTCGAGTTTAGAATCTTTTGTTATTAGGAACATACTTGAACCACTTCGTTGGATCATCTTCGCACATATTAGAAAGGACGGGAATTAAGATTCGGTTAAGGAGATCAATTTGACCATTTGTAGTAATATGATGTTGAGAAATATTTTCTTCTGCGCAATATGAGAAGAATTCGTCTGAGGTGAAGGCTGTTCTACTGTTCGTGATAAGGAAACGCGGAGGAGTTCGAAATACAGCTTTTTAAATTTTCGAATTTTTTTTATTTCTTCAGAACTAGATTTCTGTTGTATCGGGCAATAAATAAACGAACTTGGTGAAAGAATCATTGACTGCTAAAATTTGTTTGTAATATTTATTAGGTAATGAACTTGGTACTTATTAAAGTATTATGTTATTTTTAGAAAGCGGATGGAGAAAACCTTCTTGTTTTCTGGATTTTATGTTTTCAAAAGACACATTACACAGTTAGAAATATATTTTTTCAATTTTGGATAGCAGTTAAAGAATAATATAACTATTGTTTGATTTTTCAAGCGTTCTTTTAACTGAAAAAAATGAATTTTTTATCACGAGAATTTTGGATAATGTGATGTTGCATTTCGTCGGGGACAACGAGGATTTCTAAACCATCAATTAAATTGTATAGAGTATTATGTTTAACACATTAATTATCTTAAAGTCCGTTTTGAAGGAGAGATTTTATAACAAGAGTATGAGGATCGTGTTCTTGAGGCTCTTTTATTTTATATACTATAAAATTAGCAAACTGATTAGTTAAAACTTGAATCTTATTTAAAGCGTCAACATGGGCTATATGTGAACCGGAACGACGCAAGATCATGTTATAATCCTGTAACGCAAGAGTCCAACGCGCAATTCTCGTGTTTAAATCTTTCTTGCTCATCGATCTGATAAATGCTGCACAATTTGTCCCAATTTTGAAAGACATTCCTAAAACGTATACCTTATATTTTGTAAGAGCTTCTACAATTGCTAAAACTTCCAGTTCGTATCTACTGTATTTGTTTCCGTCTCATATGTTTTCTTGGGATTTATAATATATTGGATATTTAGAATTGTCTTCAATAGATCATTGTAATAAGACAGCAACAAAGACGTCAATTGATGAATCAATTTCAGTTTAACAATTTCGTCTATATATGCCTAAAACAGGTTTCTGACAGAGCAGATGTCTTAAGTCGTCCAAGGAAGCATTTTGTTTAACATCTATCAAAATGAAAGAGGGTATCTTTACTAAAGAGACCACTGAGAAGCTGTGCAATAACAGAATAAGCAGGGATCAATTTACGAAAATATCCCATGAAGCCTAAGAAATGTTGAACATCTTTAGTAGTTTGAGGTTCTGGGTAATTGATAATTGATTCAGTTTTAGAAGGTGAATGAAAAAAAAAATTCTATCTTCGATAATATAGCCTAAAACTTCAGTTTTACTGTGAAAAAATTGGCATTTATGAAAATTTATTTGCATTTCATAATCACAAGCAATTTTTAAAACTGTTTTAAGTCGATCGACAGCTTCAAATTCATTTTTATCAGGAATAACGTCATCCATACAGGGAAAAACAATTCCTTGGAGAGTTAAATCATATTAGACAGAATTAATGAAACGTTGAAACGCTGAGAGACACGTAGAGAATCCAAAAGGCATTTTAAGAAACTGAAACTGACCATTTTGAGTGACAAATGAAGTATATGGGCGACTTTATCTGTTAACGGGTACATATAAATAACCGTTACCTAAATCAAGGGTACTACATACATACATAAGATGGCTGACGATCGTCAGCGAGTCATCGCTTTTGCTCAGAATGTAGGAAAAAGTGGTGAATGAAAAGTTCAGCAGATGGCGCCTCCTCGGCGAGATGAAGTAGTTGGAATTAATGAATGAAGAAAAATAGATCAGAGGAGTACCCGTAATACCATTCAGCATCCACACAAAGGGAGTTAGATGTAACCAATATGAAATACCAATGGATATGCTACAATCCTTACGAGAAGTGAAGAATTATTAAACAAATAATGAGAATCACTATGGAGGTTTTAAGGGAAGAGACCATTTGGTTGTCTTGTAGGCGAAATTGAATTTTGAATGAGGATTGGTAAAAACAGTTTGAGCTCTGATAATTTCATTATTGTGATTTAAGATGGAGGTGAAAACATTTCGCAACAGCTTGGTGATGTAATCTTCAATGGAATCAATATTTAAGTCGTTATGAATAGGATGATGTACCAGGGGGAATTTGTCATAATTCTAAGGATCTTATTTTGCATTATTTGCACTTTTTTCGTATGGGTGGTTGCGGCCGACCCCCAAACGGGGGCGGCATAAGTGATGATTGGGCGAAGAACTTGTTTATACATTTTTTAGGGAAAGAGGTGAGCTTCTGCCAATGAGTGAGATGCATAGGTGAATTTTGGTAAATCAAGGGTACTGAAAACTCTAGCAACTTTAAGTTTACATAAGATATTCTCAATAAGTGGTAGAGGATAATGATCCTTAACTAAAGCGCGAACTAACTTTCTAAAATCAATGCACGCATGGGAAAATTCCAGGTGTTTTGATGTTGTTTTTTTATGGATGACAAGGAGTTGGCTAGCATAATCTGAAGAACAATATTCACTAATTCCAGTTTATATCTAATTCATCGAATTGTATATCTACGATTTCCCATTCAGTAAAAGGTAGCAGTCACGGGGAATGATAAATTGGCTTATCATCCGTCACCGTTATGTTTAGTTCTATATTCGTCGTTTTTGTCTGTAGTGGTATATATGACAAAAGCAAAGCTTCAACATAATTACGAGTTTATTTTGAAACATGTGGGAAAATTTCAAATTTAAAAACACCTTTAATTATTACAATAATAAAGGGTTCTGATGTAGCATCAGAAATGTTCGTTTGAAATTTTGAATAATTAACATTGATAGGTGTAATAGACAAATTATAGCCGGCATAATTAAATCACAACCAATAATTATATTGAAGTTTATTGAAGAATTAACTTTAATGTTGACAAGAAAGTTTTGATCCTCAATAAAACAATATCTCAAAATGAATAAGTTATATGAATTTTCGAAAAGCCAATACCACTCAGTACATTACCACTAATTTTTAAAGAAAGAGAACCTGATTGACTCAATACGCTTCTTTCTTTTAAGTAACTTGACTTCCAGTGTGAATCAGGGACAATATTTTTTTTTGTTGAAAATCTTAGCTTCTTTACACATTATAGTTAATGGTGTCACTTTATGAGCTTAATTCACATCATTGGTAACAGAAACACTTTTTTGAGGACTCGCATCGGATTTGCGGCAATATTTCCACTTGATATATACTTTGGACCAAGGTTTTTATGAGACAAAATTAGAAATTGTTTTCGGAATTCCAACAATAAAAAAAATTACTTAGTTCTTATTTCTGAAATTTTTATTTTCAAATTATGAATTAGGCTTTGATGCTTTAAATTTCGGATTTATATCGTATCTTTAAATGTGGAATGTACTTCCAGCCTGATAGTGGTAATTACAAAAATTTGGAATACGTGAAGTAACATAAAATGAAAGAAATTTTGTGTTAATCTGAATTTTTTCATAAACACCTAATTTTTCTTTGAATTCCAAGATATTTGTTTATCCATATTATTTGTGTTTATTGGAAGGTGAATAAGGAATTCCATTGATACTATAATAAATAATCGGGGCTCCGCCAATAAATCCTAATTCTCGAATAGCAATAAAGTACACTAGTATCCAAAATTAAGGCCACAAAGATAAAATCTGTTATAACTAGAGAAATATTAGGTTTATTGCACCAAATTTTTCTATTGTAGAAAAAAGCATATTGTTACATAAAATTATCAAAAAGAGGGGAGTTGCTAATTAAGATGCAGGTTCTGACAAAATCGGCCAAGTCCTGATGCATTATATCTCGGGAAAGATCAGTCTATTATAGAGTGTTGCTACCGTGCACAGTTACACCAAGCTTCACAACGAGTCGTCGTATTATTAGTAATGAGGATATTGAGAAATGTTTGTGGCAACAAATCCCATTCTTCTAAAGCACAACTTTTAAAGCTTGAAGAGTTATGGAAGGGAATGACTTTGTGTAATGACTCTTTCTAGATAATCTCAAACATGTTTTACAGGATTGAGATCCACAGACTTAATGACTCAGTCCATATCATCATCAAGAATGTGAAAAAGAAAATCATCAAGAATGTGAGCTTCTGTGTGGCCTCACATTATCGTCCATATGAAGGAAGTTCGGGTCGGCAGCACCTCGGAAGAACTTCATATATGCTTCAAGGACCTCATACCTGTAAGGCTGAGCTGTGACACTACCCGAATCAAAGACGAGCAGTGATTTTCGACTTCCCAACATGATGCAGCTCTGAACAAGGATTGCCCTGCTACCAAGTTGGTATATATCCCCCACGTTGGAGGGACGTTATCCAGCTCCATGTTTTCTCCAGATGAAGACTTATCGAGAATAACTCTGTGAGCTGGATCTCGATTTATCGGTGTAAAGAACACACCCCTATTCTTGGTACGTCCAATAATGGTAAGTTCCGTTACACAACAAAAGGGCTTTCCTTTGTGATACACTAAGAGAGACAGGGCGCTGGACGCGGGAGTAAAAGACCCTCTCAACTTGGTATCTGCATACTGTTTGCTTAGAAATTCTTACTCCAAACACAGTAGCAAGGTGTCGACAAAGATTTATAACTTTTGTCTGTCTACGTCGTCGTACACTTAATGCCAGGTTGCGATCCTGTGAAGATGTCGTTGTTCTCAGGTTACCATGGTCAGACATCCTGGTGATAATATCACTTAATTGAAATTGATTTCACAACTTGGATACCATTTTTAGTGCCACTTGTAACTCTCGAACTTCCACTTGAGATTACCCAGCTTCAAAATTCTGCCAATGACTCTCCGTATCATTGAATCATCTAAACGTTTTTTTATTATAATATTTCCCTTTTTCCATTATAATATTTTGTATATATTAAATTTAAATAGTATTTTTAAATTGATTGTTTTATTTATTTTGATATTTTATTGATTTTTTCCAATTAATTCTGTGTTAGTTGTGTGTTTTTTTTTAAATTTAATAAATTATTTAAAATTTATTTTCATGGTTATAATTTGTAATTTAATATGATTATGCATAATTTAAAATTATGGTTACTGACTGACTGACACACACACACACACACATATATATATATATATATATATATATATATATAATTACGGAGTGGTATTCCTGATAATGTGCGCAAAAGAATATAACTAATATTATACTTCAACTTATTTCATATTCTTATAAGGTACACTTAAAATTTTTAAAGTTGCTTTCAAATACATAATGAATGTAACAGTATTAAATATTTCTTTTAAATGATTTATTTCTTCTAGGAGAACTTGTAGAATCAATGATATATTCATGCTACCCCGCGAAGGAGGAAAAATGTGACGTCGAAAGTGCCGGTAGCCTTCCATGGCATACTTCGATTCGTGCTTTATTATTTACAAGAAAAAATCCCGAAGTACCGGAGCAATTACAGATGTGTAATGGAACATTACCGAAGGACAGTAACTTTAATCCAAATAGTAGATTGTATGTTTTCATACCAGGATTCATGTTTGGAGTTTGTGAATTGGATATTATTAATGTAAGTTTATAGTACCTTTTTCTTCGGTTTGACTTTCTCTGGAGTTATAATCCCTCTAGATAAGAAGTAGTCAAATTTTTGAGAACTAACGGAAGACTGAATCCCTCCCTCACAAGAATTTTGAAATTAATCTAGATTTTTACAAAACTATTTATATAAATAGACAAAAATGAATTTAAATTTGTGGGTAGTTAAGAAAAATAACAAAAAATGTTTTTATTGGTTTCATTTACGGATAGTATTGGCCTATAGAAATTTCCTCAAAAAGTTTCTGAATTTGAGATTTACGAGAGTTTTCTTTTCATCCTCCGATGGATCTTAAAAAAAGACAATAGTACATAATAATGGGAATTGACTACCAAAAGTCATGTACAAACATGGTTACTTTTTAACATAATCATCCTGAAGATTCAGGCATCGTCATAGCGATGAACAAGCTTTCTGATATCCTCTTCGAAGAATATTACTGCCAGTGATATGAGATGGATCTCTACTTTGTTTCGAAGCTCTTCATTAATCTGGAAGCTTAAGCCTCCTAACCAGTTCTTCATTTCAAGTGAGAATCACTGGACACGATCTCAGCTATACTCCGGAACTGAGACAGTGTCGAGTGATCTCAGCTATACTCTAATTACATCCCATTTAAATTGCTCCAAGAACTGTTGGGTCGCAGCAGCACTGTGAGAGTGGGGGTTGTAATGAAAGAGGAAAACTTCAGAAGTCAGCATTCCTTTTCTTTTGTTTTGAATTGTTCTTCGCAGTCGTCATAAAGTCTGACAATAACCAGCTGCATTGATCGTAAATCTCTAGTTAAATAAACTCAACAAGCAAGACACATTTTGATCCCAAACCCGTGGCTATAACCTTCCTGTTTAGGAGATTTGTTTGAACAAACTTGTTCCCTTGTCTCATTTCGTCGTGAATGTCTGTTCACCCGTCATTAAATTGTCTACTCTATTCTCACACAACATCCATAAAGTGTTAATCGCATATTCAGCTCATTTTTCGGATGAATTTGGCTGCATTATTTCCTTTCCACTTTAAGAATGCTAATAAAACTACGCACTCATGGGAGTGTGAATTGTACGTCTATGTTTACGTGCCTGCAACTCCTCTTGAAAAGGTGAGATGGCATCGGTTATTGCAGAGATTGTAATTAGAGAGATGTGCCATTCCCCACCTCTCTTTCCCACCCCATACCATTTATCCAGCAACTCAATCGGAGGTTGAATGAAAAAAAAACCTCGTACAGTAAATCTTTTTTAATTTGGCAAAACTCCAAAGTGGCAACAAAAATTTAGTTCTTTGATTTACATTAACTGATTTTTTTTAAAAAAAATTGCTTTCGTGGATAAGTAATCCTCAATTGATCGAATTATTAGACGCCTTTACTCCTGTCGTTGTTAGTTGAGACTTGTGGTAGAACCGCCACGCATGTGAAATCGACCTGGGATTCAAATTGCTTATATAGAGGAAGTACTGTGATAAAATTTCTGCCCAGTTGTCATTTATACCACTTGACAATAGACCAGAATTATGATACTCATCACCAATATCCATCATATTGCTTTAGAGCAGAGTTTTCCAAACTACGGCGTGCGAACACCACCAAACCGGCCCACTACAGTTTATTTTGATTATATTGTAAAATATATAGTATAAATAAATTATACAAACCAATTAAGTAACACAATAACTATCCTGTATGAAATTTAACGTTTTAACTGTAATTATTGGTATGAGATTTATCCTAAAAATTTACAATAAATGATGTACATATGTAATTCATAACATGAAATGAAACATTTTTATTATGATTAATGAAATTCATGTAGCTATAACTTTCCACGGATAATTATTTACGGTTGTAGATCAGGTTTTCTAATGGAAATTATCAGCAGCAACTTCAAATGTTAGGAACTTGTTCCAGCTCTGCTACTTGTTACTAGACGGTGCTGTATACTTCGACTAAACATGCATAATTCCGACGCTCTCCACAAGAAAGCGCGTACTACTCTAGCTTTGCCATTCCACTCCACATTTAGCGTAGTCATAACAATACGTAACGCACATATCGGCTGCCGCCACCGCAAGAATATGCCCTTGCAACACTAGCTTTACCATATAGGCTTCAGGAGCCATAGACATTCGAGGCACGCTATCAGGCTGCACGTAATGCCTTGACAAGAGAACATAGAGATTGACTCTACCGGGAATACATTCTTTATGAGTTCCAGCGCTCGTTAGGAGTGGAACGCTTTTTCTCAGTTTAAAGTGTAAGATGTTTAAGTGAGAGACTTAAATGAGGGATTCAGTTATTAAACTGGTGTATAGTAATTTGTGAGGCGTGCAAATTGGGTGGTTGCATCGGGATTAGGAGTAGGGGATATGTCTTCGTTTATTTGAGGAATCGGTCTTGGAAAAAAAATGTTTCCTCGAGATTTCTTGCAGTAAGGGGGTGGGCGAGAGCGGGAGTGCAAGCATCTCGTCCAATCAGGTTGGAGTGACTGGAAACGGACAGCCAGGAGTAATGAGTCTCGACTACCCTACTCCACGCCAAAGGAAGGTTAAGAATCTGGCGTCAGACTCATGAAGCTGTGGATCCGGCATGCTAGGTTAGAGCTGTACAAGGTCATGGCGGCTCAATCATGGTCTGGAGTAATTTCTCTTGTCAGTTTTTAGGAGATATCTTTGGTACTTGCACCAACCTCTCTCAATGTAATTCGGTACTCAGAGTTGCTGGACGATCACTTCCATCTATTCATGTTCTCTCATCTGCATGGAAATGGAGTATTCCAGAAAGACAACTGCACCTCTCCCAGGTCCCTGTTGGCTACTGCCTGGTTGGATGAGCATTCCTCTGTTTTATCCGCCATGAATAAGTCACACAGAAAACCAGACTTAAAATCCTGTTTGAGCATCTTTGGGATGTTTTGGGGGAAGGTGTGAAAGCAAATCACACACCACTCCGGCAACCCTACTGGAATTATGGACAGCTCTAGCCGATGTTTGACAAGCCATTCTTGTAGAACGATCCCACAAATTTGTTGAATCTATGCCTCGTCGTGTGGCAGCTTTTAACGAAGCCAGAGGTGGACCAACTCACTATTAACTTACTATCGCTAATTCAGCGGCACTTCAGTGTATTTTAATCCACAAAAGTTTCCGAAATTTCTAGAAAAACACTTATATAAAAAATATAATATTATTGATATTTTATTCTCAACAACCTTTACAACTTACTATTTTTAACTTAAATAATGTTTCTGAATGAATAAATTGAACTTATTAACAATTATCAAATGAATTACTTCGAAAAGCCACGCAATTTCGTCAGAATAACCTATTTTTTCTAACCAATTTAAAAAAAAAATCTCATCTAACGAAGATGTTGTTTTAACCAATTCTCATAGATATAACAAGTAAATTAAACAATTTTCATGGTTATTTTGTGTATTGTATAGGTATTTTTCTTATATTCCAGCCTGTGAAAGACGCCTGGTTAGAAAAAGGAGATTATAACGTGCTACTGATAGATTGCACAAAGGCACTCGGAAATGATTTTGTCGATTCAATGAAACACACAGAAAAAGTATCCAGGGTTATTGCTCGAGTTCTGAAGAATATCCAGGTACTTAAAATCAATTTTGCGTTCTTTATACATGTAAATAGTTAATGCAGTAAAATGTAATTAATCTCTGTGTTTTAATTTTATGGCTGACAAAAATATTCCTTTAATGTGTACCAAAAGTCGTTAGAAAAAGAAATTCCTATCTAATTATAAAATTTTTAAAAGAACAAGAGTTCTGTTAAATGATTTTTTTCCGTATTAAGATGTAATCAAGTTTCCTTTACTTTAAAGTAGTTCAGTAGTAGTCAAATTAAAGGTTTTAACTTACGATAGAGTTTGAAGATTTCGATCTACTCTCTGTATTTTGTGCCTAATTCGAAAGAACGCGATTCAAATCTAAAATCCTTTCACAGATAGAATAAAAATATATTATTATTATTAATGTAAACTCGATGGTTTTCAGCTCGTAATGTTTGTTTAAACATATCTCATCTTAAAGGTTTTGGAAATTTTAATTTTTTTTAACTACCCATTTTTATTATATAGAGTTTTCAAAGTGCTTAGAATTATAGTATATGGTACGAAATAGAGAATGTTTTATACAGAAAATTTTTGACTAGAAGCGAATTGAGTTGTACATTGAAAAATGATACCTTCTGCACGGGGTTATGCCAGGATATGAGTACCAGGTATTGAATAATGTAATATGTGAAAATTCGGATTTCTTATTATTCGGAAACTGATTACTGAAATAATCAGGTGTGTATTTAAAACTTTTATGTTCTACTATCGGTTATCATCTCCAGAATATGGGAAAGGTTAAAGAGATCTTTAAATGTATTCCAATTAAATTGAGCGATCAATAAATCGAGATTTGAAATTAGCAGTTCATTTTCTTCAAGGATCAACAAAACAGTTTTTCTGAGAAGAGTTGTAAGCCGTGAGGAAAAATAGAATAACCTTGGAAACATAATAAGGTCGGAACAGTATATTTAATCGTATAGACCATTGCTACAAGACCAAAAGATTATTGTGACTGTATGGTAGCGTGCCAATAGCATCGTCTTGAAACACCTCTCTATTACCTAACTCTCCCGCCATCTTAAATCACAAACTGGAAGTCTCTAGCTTAAATTCTAAGCTTAGATATACCAATTTTAAATCAAATAAAACAGCCATTGGTTATGATTTCAATAACTTATTTATTTATGTTACAAAGGGAAATTATCTGCATTAATTCACGGTTTCTCAACACATTTACTAACAAGTTTTTCGTCAATAACAAAATTAAACTTACCCTTATACTCGGGTCCAAGTATATGATTATTTAATTATGGTGAAGCTTCAACTTCTACAAGGCAATGTTGGATGTTTACTCCTGCAAAACTGAAATAGAAATAGATTTACTCCAACAATACTGAAATAGATTCGCACTGGCACAAATATATTCCGCGCACTATTAAATTCCTTCTGTTTTTTTTCCTACTAATTTCGGCATATTTTACAGATCCGTTTTTCATTATCACTTCATCATTACTCTTCTTTAATCTAATTTGCATATCGAGTTTCATTCGATTGGATCGAAGTTTTATTTTTCGTAATTTAACTGTGTAGAGTCCCCAAAGAAATTAATAAAAGAATGCGAGTAGCCCCTCGTTACAATCTTTAATTATTTTTTAAGGTTTGGACCAACAATAATTACAATGCCATATTGCCGTCAAATTGAGGAAACACATGGACAGTTTGTCGAAATGGACCTAACATTAAGCAAAATGCATGGACCCTCCTGCTTAAAATGTATAGTCTTTTATAGCGCAAATGACAGAACAAAAATAACGAATTAAGATACGAGATCCTCTGTACTCCCCTGATCTTTCACCCCAGGATCCCTACTTATTTCACAGCTTGGAACACTTCGAAGGGAATAAAACTTTTTTTTTTTCAGGACTGGGATTGAAACGTTCTTTACAAGCTTTGTGTTTGCATTAGATTCTATATATTTTTTGAATAATAGGAAGTAATTTGGTGAAATCGCGTTGGCAAGGATGTATTCAAGCGAATGGTGCCTATTTTGATTAATAAAATGCTTACTTGAGCTTAAAAATTGACTATTCTTTTTAATAATCCGACATTTCATTCACATAATCTAAGACTTTTAGTTCTGCAAAAAGTTTGCTCATTTTAAACATTTCTCCTTCTATATTATTTATAATTCCACAAGTAATGGGAATTTTTTTGCACAAGCTTGTTGCTTTCTTTTTAACAATCTCCGTTTCAAATATTTCGAAATGTATTCGGAATAATACAATAGATAATATTAAATCAAATTTTAATATACATTGAAAAAGAAAATCATTTTCTTATGCAACATCAGATTAAATCAGAACTGATTTGTATTATCAGTTATATAAAGAGGTGGAGCTTAGATAATTTAATTAGTGGTTCGCTGACTAGTGATTGTTTTAAATACGAAAACTAAAATTGTATTCATATTATATCATTTCAT
>BMAW01103425.1:0-12989 GCA_019974015.1 Nephila pilipes
TGTCAGGCGAATACAAGAGTTATCAAACGATCTGACAGCTTAATTGTCTGGCTATAAACGCATATTCGGATGCAGGTGATGATTTATAATTCGGCAATAGCAGTCTGAGTAGACGTTTCCTACATCTGGTTATAGCATGGTTAAGAATGAGACCCTGACAATCGCATATGCCACAATCAGCATAGCTTTCACCCTACTTGGTTCCTGGAGGACATTCTGTGGATGTGGCGAGCTTGGCTGAGGCCAACCATTCGACTGACGTTTTAATTCAATCTCGAAGGCTCGTGACCAAGTCTCAACAATAACCTTTAGCTGCTGCAGAAATGTGTCTCATTCATTACGATAATCGTCGAGGTGGAAACCAGCCCCTGCATACCAATGTCATTTCTGACCGTCAGTGTACCGATGTCTCTTCGGTTCGTTCAACCCAGAAAAACGAAATATTCCTCTGGTTAAAACATTTCTTCTGCATATTCTACTCAATTTGATGACTGAGTCCAATTTCTAGGGATTGGTTTCAGACTTTTATTGATGGTCTATAGATAGGAGACCACTCACAATGTCAATTGGATGTAAAATAATTGATGACTGACCTGTTCAAAACAACTCTGCAGACCCATTCTTATCGAAACGAAACGCTTAGAACCATCGAGCAACCATCCTATACGATAACGAAATTATCGTCAAAGACTTAACGCAAACCATTATAGCATTCAGATGCATTTTTGACACGGACAACCCCGATTTTAATCACTAATACACATCACCTTTTGAAACGTAATTGAGAACTGCAACAATGACATTCTGCACTTCAGCGTCGAGCAGCATCTGCCCTTCTAACTGGATCGACTGATTTATACATCAATAACAGCGCCACCTTAAGGCTTCTATGTCCCATTTGGGATGCACGATCTTCTACAACAATCTGCCTCCCGTTGACACTATTTTATTCACAACCCACGTATAAGTAATTTAAAAACTGTTTCTCTTGAACAAACAAGTGTGGTTAAATATATTTTCTCGATCTAAGGCATCTCACTCACTATATCACTTTACAGCAAGCTGAGAAGCAAAAATGAGTTTAAAAGAAAAAGAAGAAATAAAGACAAAAAGCAAGAGGAACAAAGATTCTTGCTCATTTAAAATTTCTCGAGGATAACGAAATTTACTATAGAATGATTGATCGATTGTTAGTTTATTAACCTCTTACTTGGAATCAACACGAGAGTTATTGGTGATGGATCTCATAATTTTGAACTTTGGTCAAGTGATGAAGATGTCACCTGAGGTTTTACACTTTCTTTAAACATTCACATCATGCTATTGGGAGGATTTAGAGCCTCGATAGACTTAAAGTGTATCATTCCCGCAAAATTATGTGTCTTTAATTTCATAAGGACTTGAACCAACCATTCGATAGAAATAATGATGGTCATGAGATAGCGACTATGACTACTAGGCTGCCATAGAATGCAGTATTTTTTCTAACTATGCAAATCAAAATTTAAGGACAGGCAATAATATATAAAATAATTATCAAGATTGTTAGAAATATTAAAATGCTCTAAAGTATTGAAGATCCCTGACATTTAATATGGCTGTTTTCAATGTGGTTTAATTAAATATGGCTGTAAAAGTTTTGCACTAAATAATTAACAATGTATGTTGTAAATTTAACTTATGAAAAAATTTCAAACCTAATTCATATTCCAATAATTTTTAGAAAATTAAAAAAAAAATGTACATTTTAAGATTAATAAAAAAAAACAAAATATATTATATATTCCGAAAGAATTAACACAGGTAGCGAAATTTATATGCGTGAATAGAAAAATGACATGTATATAACTCATTATCTAAGTATTAGTATATTGCAAAGAAATAGATTTTTTGCAATTGTTCATGATTACACTTTTCATATATTAATTAATTTCATTCAAATACAAAAGTAAAATGTTTTCTTGTTTCATTAGATCAACGTCCTGTAGTATATTATGTGTTTTGTGCCTTATTTGTTGATGCATGCTTTTTTCATAAAATTAAGTCTGCAAGACGTCTGATAATATTTGTTAGTCGAAACAATGATGGTAAAAAGTTATCGTGTTACCTTCCTTTCAAATGCAGAATCCTACAATTTATTTATAAGGCCCACTGTTTTTTTCATTTTTTTTATAATTAAAATAAGGTACTTCAGGATAAACTAGTTGAAGATAATTTTATTTAGAATTTTGTAAGTCTAATTACAACTACAATAATAAACATGAACGCATGCCTGAAGAACATGCCTACAATAACTACCTTTCGCCATGTTCTCAACTAACAATGCTTATCGAATCAGTAAGATTTCTGAAGTGATGATCTGATTGGTTCTCTCCAAAAACTCATAACAATTCTTGATCACATTTCAAAGGAGTGTTTAAAATTGAAATTTTCTGTTCTTTTGCATGATTTGTTCTTTTATAAAGAATTATTTTAATATGTTCGTTGGTCTACGTGTTTGTTAGATACACGGAATTAAACATTAAATGTAGTCAAATGAATTTAACGCAACACATTTACTACATTTATACAAATGTTATTACCTTATTCATTTGAGAAAAATTAAGTTGGTAAAGCTCTTAAAAATTATATTTTGATTAAATTTCTGATGTTCGGCTATTTTCCAACATTCGCTATTTTCTCTTCACAAACCTCGGGAACGTTTCGTGATTTGAATTGTATAAAATTACTATTTCTCCCCAATCAAATGAAATGTAATGAGGTAAATTAGATGAAGTGCAGTGAATTGCATTTGAAATAGTGAAATAAAAGTAAATATACAATTAAAAGGAGAAAAAGTGGGAGACAGAGGATAATGACTAGCTGATATCTAAATGTTGATAAGAATGAATCATCATAGTTAACTGTTTGGAATGGAGCAACTCCTTGTTAACGTATAAAGATTCGAATCTCCTATAATCGAGAAATGTTTGAATCACTTCGAGTGATTTTTTTAAGCTAAGATTTTACTATAAGAATATAAACTAACATTGATTGAATTAAGATGGAGAAAAGATATAATGACCTTACTTATTTTTTGGTTATTAAAAAGTTCTTTGTCCTCCTCCTCTATTACGCGACTTAAGTTAGAGTTTTGAACTTGTTGACTATTTAATTAGACCGTAAAATGGCCATATGGTTAAATAATGAGGAAAATTGTCACAAATTAATACTACAAAAAATAAGATTTTCTAATTAATTTATCAAACAAGGGGGGGGATCAAAGCATATTTTGTAGTATCTCAATATTAATATTCGTTTATATTTGCATACCCAAAAAATGAATAATTAATTGAAGAAAAAGCTGACTACAAAATACTTAGAAATGTTTTTTCATCTCTCGTAAAATATTTTGGAAATTTCAGACATATATGTAAACTCTATAGGAAATTTGTATATTCATTTCTTAGGAATTGTTGCAAATCATTTGTCAATAGTTTCATCAAAGTGCTTCGGAGTACTAATTGAAATTTTATACTCGTGAATTGCTCAATATTGTATTGCACTGTACTCTCAATATTGTTATTGTACTCAATTACCTTTTTTCAGTAATATGTATAATTAAATAAATTATTGTCTTATAATTTATTTATATATATTACTAACAAAAAAACTGTCAAAATTTACCCTTATCGTTGACGTATCGCTCGGCAGAGGATTTGTAGTTGAATAGCAATATGGAAGAGTTTTTTTATCTGGACATAGCTTTATAGCATTCTTTTCAAAAACTTTAACAAAAAATGTTGTTTTAAATCAGGTATTCATAACTAAAATTATATTTGGTGACAAATGGAACTTAAATTCAGCGCAAATTGTTTTATCATTTTCAGAGAAACAAATTCAAACAATGGAATGTATCTGGTATCAGCAATAGAGAGTAGAAGTATCAACATATGGAAGATCTAAAACTAGCCAACTTCAATCATTGAATGTTTAAAAAAGAATAGAACAGCTACCAGTCGAGATGAGTCATTTCTCCTCGGGTCGGTTCTGTTCTGAGTGGATGAAGATCTCAAACTATACATAATTCTTGGACATTGATTGATTTATTGTTTATTAACTTCAAACTTAGTAGAAATATGAGGCTGTTAGAGTCACATCTCGTTACTTTAAACCTCAGTGAAATGACGGGAAGGAAACCTGAGGATGAAACTCCTTCTTCAAACTTCCAGAACATAGAAACGGGTAGACTTGTAACCTTGGCAGATTTCACGCGTCACAACATGTCGGTTCTTTAGTGGCATATGTACGTGACTCGACGTAAAGAACGCCGGCCACGAGATCGCGACTATGGCCAATGACCGATTCGAGTATTCTCACCCTTTTAGATAAACTAGTTCAAAGAAACATGTTTCATTTTAGATCCCTACCCTAGACGTCATATAAATACTGTGTCAATGGATGTTGTATTTATTTTATTTTTCTTCTGATTTAGCAAAACAGTACTCCATCTGTAATCCAGCGCTTCATCCGTCCAGCCTTTCAATAATACTTTTTTTTACTCAGGCAGACAAGTTGCAGCTTCTTTTACTCCTTTTTGTGATTCGTTTATATTCTATACATTATTTTTGCTGCTTTTTCTGAAGGAGTTCTTATTTATTTCTGGGATGTATTATTGTAACTCTTGGTTTATTCATTAATAGAACTTGTCTTCAAGTTTTATATTTTAAAAAATGCGGAAGATAGGAATGATAGGAAATAAACGTATTTATTTTTCTTTCTACAGAAATGTATATTTTTATTTTGCAAAATTTTTCTGTATAACTTTGCTTTGTCTTTTTTTACTCAAATTCCTTTTTTGCAGTTTTTCTTTAACGGCAAGGACTATGATTTGTATTTTTCTAACTCTGACAGATTTGTTATTGTTTGTATTTTATTATATTTTATGACTTGGTGGTTTCCATTTTTTTTCCTCCTTTAACTTCGTTTTTGACCTTTATTGAAACAAAAGAGATTGAGTGGCTTGCACATTGATTAATTGCAGTTGATTTCTATTGAGAGAATTCAGTCTGTAAGGATTCAAAATATTAGTAATTGTACTAGAATGTATTCTCTTCGTACAATGTAATATTTAACAGCTTTATTTTGTATGTGTACCAATTTTTGTGCTTAAAAATGCTTGTATAGTAAACACGAAGCTTTATCTCTTGTGGAGGAGAAAAACAAGATTTTGAAATGAGACTGGAAAAAAGTGAAACATTTTTTTTAGTTTTACTAAAGAATATGCAGTTGGTTGAGCTACGATACATAGCATAAGGAAGACCAGTGATACTATAAAGCAAATCTTTCAAAAACATAAAAATGTTAAAATCCGAGAAAATATACAAAACTGGCAAATTTTCTCTAGTTGAATAATAGCCTTTAATTTAGGTTATTACGAGAATGTAGAAGGCTTGCGCCTTTTTTTGGATAAATATTGAAGGTAAAAGCAAGATTATTTTGAGAAATTAGGAACAAAAACGACTCTCATTCCAGTGAAGACTGATTGTACAAATTTAGAAACATTTAGGATGTTAGATGTTTCAGATATTTGGCACGAAGAGTGGAAAACTGTCATCCGATGATAACGTAGCCAAGCCATTCAAATAAAAGTTCCGAAACTGATTCAAAGACTGATTTTTACTCAAGACCAAGTGTACACTGTAGAGTAGAGATGTTTGTTTTGTAAGCTTTTACACTAAAAATCCTTATACTTACAGTGCTGGAGCTATCGCTATTATACAAAAACTAGTTACTGATATGGTTTCGTTTATACCATGTTCAAGTGGAAATGGCTTACAAAAGGTTAACATGTTAGTGATTGGTAAGGCAAAACTTCCCGAGTCACTTAAGAATGTCAAAATGCCCATTGATTAGAAAACTGAAAAGATAGGGGGTGGCATAACTCAGTGTTCTTTGAATGGTTTCATGATAGTGTTTATGACCTCAGTTAAGAAATCTCATAGTAACTGCTTAGTTTGTTAAACCACTGCCCCAAACCCAGTAATGAAGACGATTTAATTGTCCCTGTGATGCTCCTATTTCTCTTGCAAAGCATGGTCCAGAGTATTACCCATTCATTTAAGCTGCAGTAACAAAATAGCTTTCTGTGCATAGTGTTTTCCAAGGATGGCAAGGAAGGATGTGTTGCAATGTTTAAAACAAATTGATTTGAAAAACAATTTATTTCTTCGCTAAGGTTTGCGTAAACGTCTAATTTATTTATAGGGAATAATTTATTTCAGAGGAAACTTATGGTCTAAGAAGCACCTGGTAAAACAATACAAAAGAAATAAACAGAGTAAGACAGCCATTGTCAGTATCGAAGGAAGTGTCTTAAATCAATTGTTATATATGGTTAATAAAACTTTCATGGATTTTTACCCTTAAGTCATGACAACACACACGTGAGTGACTATCTTACCAATGTCGAAGAGGAAAACTACCAGTTTCTGATAGACGATGTCATAACACAAGATGTGACCTCAAAAGATGAAGAAATGACTGAATAAATCTGTTCAAGCAACATAGATAGTGTAAATAAGACAGATGAAGTAAATAAATGGGTTTTTTATATTTTGTGTCCTTTGTCGTTTTAATGAAATTATGAGCTATAACTAACATATGTGTTCCCTTCGTGTGTAAATCTTTTTATATAGTTAATAACAACAATAGTGGACCATATATATATATATATATATATATATATATATATATATATATATATACAATAAAAAAAAATTCCTAAGAATATCTTGATATGAGAATCTCGTGAAATTTATTCGTAACCAATATTATTTGAAAAGATAAAATTGATTTAGGATGAATACTTTTCTACAATAAGAATCATTTTTCTAAGGTATTAAAATAAGATACAGATTTTTTAACATTTTTTATATTCTTGTGGAACATCAGGGGGGGATTAATATTTATGGTTTCATTATAATAAATATAAAAATATACAAAGGTATGAATAAAATGATATTTTTGAAACGCTTAAATTCTTCAATGACTATATATTTTTGGTTCATTTACTTATCTTAAATTGTATTTCTTATCTTTATGATGTCTGAAGAGTTTTTGTGCTATAAATGTCTTACTTTTCAATACCAGGTATACTCAGTTTCCGTTTGAGTGTTCTATTGTTAATGCACTAAAAATTATCATACATAAATCCTGTATGTTATAGTGAAGAGCAATTCTTTCCCGATTATAAGAGAAAATTTCCTGTATTATTGAATGAGAAATACACATTGTCTTCTCCATATTTATTTTTAAAATGTTTTCGTATATTTATGAAGCATGACATACAAATATAAATTATTAAAAAAATGTGATTCCCAATTATAAAAGAAAATTTTCTGTATTATTGAATGAGCAATACACGTTTTGTTCTCCATATTTATTTTAAAAGTGTTTTCGGATATTTAGTTATGAAGCATGACATGCAAATAAAAATTATTAAAAAAATGAGATGTTTTCCGTACTCAAAATCTGTTTAGTTGATAATTCTGTAGTCAGTTTGGGGTTGTTACTTTGGGGAAGGCTTTAACTACCTAACTGCAGCTCCGCAGACATGCGCTCTTGACAGTTGATTTAGAAAGGAATTATCCAGGGTTCCTGGTTATTAGGCGCTTTTGCTCTTGTTGAGGAAGTCCCCACCCCCACACGCTCTCCTAGAGAGGAAAATATTTTCGCTTTCATTGGGTGTTCTGAAAGATAATCAGGTTGTTTTTCTTCCATATTATTAAAGCTGGTATACGTCTCTTGCTGTTCTGAGTGCAATTTCGAACGTTTCAATTAGGGTTTTCGGTAATCCCTGGTCGAGATGCCGCGTTTATTGGACTCATTCGTGACAGCCTTTTGTATAATTAGAAAGACTTATAAATGAAGTGTCTTAGAAATTCAGAATAAATTTATTACTCAATGTTTTTTCTTGGCTGGCTTGTACTGCCATCGAGTATTAGAATTCTGGATCAAAAACTAAGCACCATATGTTTCTGGTAATACTTGGGGAAAGGTTTAAATACCTACTTGTGTGTGTGCAGATATATATCGTAAATGATTCATTAAGAATGTGGAATTGCCCTAGAACATTCGTTAGACATTTCTTTTCATTGTATCCTTATTAGCTTCGATTCGTAGGATAAGCTGCAGCCGCAATATCAACAATTCACACATTTAAATAAATCATTAAATGCCAATTACGCATATCACATATAAACAAGGGCTTCTTGTCTCAGATTATTTGCTTCAACAGCATTTTATTCTTACAATATCACTATTAATTTAAAATAACGTAATATACAGAAAAAGGTGTCTAAGGTGATATTGTATTGTAATTTTCTATTTTTTAAGATATGCTGAACAATTCTTTCTAGATTACTAAGACAAATATTTTTTCTTTTTAAATATTTTGGATTATAACGACAAAAAAGGATACATATTGTTCTTGGTTGCATAAAAAAAAAAAACTTAAAATGAATGCAGCAATTGCAGTTTTGCCTCTTTTATTCCAAGTATGAAGTTTTGTCATAATACTGTATTGTAAAATTTCTGAAGCTTATTATGAATCATATATGATTTTATATTGTTATCAGACTTCTAAAGAGTTTAGAAACAATTTTAATACGGTGATATATTTCTTTGTTAAGAAAGTTTTTCAATTTACAGATTGCTTTATTGTAAGCTATGAAAAATGCAAATTAATCACGACATAATGTTTTAAAACTATTCTTACAAAACTAGCATACAGTAAGAGAAGAGTGAAAAATTTCACTAAATTCAGATTTTTTTCTCTCTCCCGTACCATACATTTACTTTAAGATGATTTTATTTAATAAATATCTGTTTTCTGGCCAGGCCTATAATTTGCAAGATCAATATTTCGAGTTTTAATCGTATTTTTAAGAATATAATTTGGTCTTTTTATAGGTAAAATACTAAACAAAAGCAGCATTACTCTTTTACGAGAATATTATTGCGTAACTAGATTTCTTTTTAAAAGTAAAATCAAATTCATTTGTTCTTTTACTCTTTTTATTTGAGATATTTCATTTCTGTGATAGTGAAATCTGATAAATCAACGGAAGTATCATCTACAAAGTAATGAATTGTGGCCATTAATTTTAATGGGGAAATCTCAGGGAGATAATAATGAGGCTAGTTGAACATCTATGTTTCTCTCATTTAAGTAATTAATCTTTTTCGAAGGCAAATGCTTAATCATTTTTTATCAACCGAGCTTTTCTTCTTAAAATAATTAATTATTCTTAATACGATGTTTTTGAATAATGCTTCAATTTGTTTTAAGTAGAAGTCACTTAAGATTTCAAAATGAGATCCAATCTGAAAGCAATTTAACAGAAGGGAAAGGATATCTTAATATTATGATGATGGTTAAAAAAGTATCTGTTTTGTATAAATATAGTGTTGTTCTGACAAATTGATGCTATCGTGTTGCCAAAACAAAGAAACAATTATTCATGAGTTACTATTAATTTGGTGCTTAATGCCAGCTTTATTGATATCGTGTCATGTTGTATAATTTGAATCCAGTTGTCACCATCAGTGTGAGATCTGGATTCATCATTATGTATCGAAAACCTAGTAATAACCAAAATAATAGGTTTCTCCGTGTTAATATTTTTCAAGGAAGGCGAAGATAGTGACATTGGCCAGAAAAAATTTCAAACAATTGTTTGGGATGCGAAAGGCGTCATACTCATTGGCATATGAAAATCATTACTGGACGATGCCATTACTCTACTATTTCTATTCTTATTAATACACATTCATTCCTAATAAGGATAAATCGGTATTTTCTTCAATATTCAAAGTACAATAAATACACCGATTCTTGAGTTTTGTAGAAGGCGAAGCATTGAACTTATTGTATACAAGGAGATTCAGAAAATATAGGAAAACAGGTGATATTATTCACCAAAACAAAAATTTTCAACACATAATGTACAGTTTGAAATGAAACGCAAACCTGTTAGAATGTTTCGACACGACAGATATGTAAACTTTAGAAAAAAATTCCTGTTTTAATTTATCGGGAGAAAAAGAACATCTTGCATTCTAATGATTCTAATGTAACTTGGAGGAGAAGAAAGTGTAAGCAGATGCCCCTCGCAGTGAATAAAAAATGCCAGCACTGAGAAGTTTATCTAGAGTGCAAAGGTTCTAAAAGTGGTAAAGTGCTCCCTTTATTGATGTTGAGGAAAATACATGCATTTCATTTACGTAGCTCGCATAGAGGAAACTTCCTTGCTTTTTGGTCTGGTGCAAGTCATACAAATACTTAATGTCCATTCTTGATGTTTTCTTCTCCCGATAAATCAAAAACAGATATCCTGTTTTATAGTTTGTGAGGCAGCCACTTCGAAATGTGTTGGCCAGCTTGCTTTTCGTTTTAGACAATGCATTATTTGAGGAAAATCTTTTCTATTGGTGAGTATTATCACCTGTTAAGGTATTCTATTTTTTTTTTCTAAATTTCCATATATAAAAGTTAAAATGCATTGATTCATGATTTAAGATTATAAATGAGAAATAAGTTATATAATATAGATTTCAGTATGTTAGTGATTGATTGTTTACGAACCTCGCACTTCAAAGCAACCAGAGAATTAATGAATACTGATTTTGTAATTTGGAACTTTACTGATGTGATGTGGACGAAACTTCACCTAGTATATTCCTTCCAGCTCTCTCACACCTTGCCGAAGAGAGGACTTGAAAGCAACGACGGAATTAGCGTGAATCAGGTCCGCTATACGGCAGTTCTTTAATAGCATCAGAGCTCGAATCAACGACTCGGAAGAAACAACGTCGGCTGCTAGGTAGCGACAGTGATAACTCGGCAACCACGGTCATCACAGTCGCAGTGAAAAAAAAAACATAAAGTAAATATCAAACATTTTTTTCCAGATGTATGATATAAATGTAGATTTTATTCAACTATGTTATTCTGATGAACTAGTACGGTTATTGTATTTTATACATTCCGTTTTATTCTTTATTATTTTTCCATTCTTAGTTCATTGTGTATACGCTTGTATCTTTACATACGACCAAAAATAATAATCCATGCTAGTCAGATATGGAGACCAAGCAATCCACCTTCTCCTCCGTTCCAACACTGAGGAAATATTTCGTGAAACAGATCCTGTGCGATTGGTGTAAAATATGAAGGAATTCAATTTAGTGAAAACGAAATTGTCCGTTAATTAAGGTACTCCAAACCTTCAAAGAGATCCAGGAAAATGTTCCCTGAAATAAATTTTTCAGCTTAAAGGAAGGGGCCAATACTACCATGTTCGGTAAATTGGGGAAACTACTTTTTCTCTCAGAATTGTAATGTAATAAATGGTTGATGTCTGAAACCATGCTAAACTGGTTTTTATGCGATTTGATGTGGTGTTATTGTTACACGTGACAATTCGAATGTGGTGTAACTAGTTATACAAAAGAGATAAGCATTTAAATTTCTAATGTGAGTTTTTATGTGTATCACGCGTATTATACAGTTTGTATAAAGTATATATAATTTTTAATTTTTTTAAATAAGTATTGATGATGTGCGATTGCACAATTAATATTACAATACGTATTGGACGAGATTTCTTCTAGTTGTGATGCGCTCTTAGGTGAAGAGAAATATTCTTTATTTCAGTTTGTGGCAGTTTTTACCATACAAATACGTGTATTCCATTTCATGTGTTACCCTAATTTGCTGTCTTTCCATGTCTCTCACAAATGCATTTGCTGAAGTTCTACTTACATCTCTATAGAAGGGGAATCGTTAAATAACGTTAACCAATAAAACAACAAATGCCTTTGACATGTTGAAAGCGTAAATGATAGCAGGATATTTTCAATTTATCGTTGAGCTGTTAAATTCGTTTTGTCCAGGGGTTCGCGAAAGGTTCTATTGTAGTCAAAAATCATCACTCTCAGTGGTCATGAAGCACATTATTTTCTGGATGTGCCGATTAAACTAGCCGGAAAACACTACAAATTAGATTACAGGAGGATTGCTATCTCCTTGGCAGAACTCAAAGCTTTACTTTTTTATTTTATAATCTTAACCATCAATAAAGGGCTTTCTATTTCCGATATAGAAAATATAAATGCCACCAATTTCTGCTCAAGTTTAATGACCTAGATTTTCAATTTGAAAATACTACTGCATAGAAGCTCTGCCCCTAATTCTCTCTACTTACAGATTACACTTCGGGGTTGAATTGGAACTAATAACTGAATGCTATGCAATGCCAGTTGGCTGGTAGCCATGATGACCAAATGGATATCACTTTAGAGATCACAACAGTCTTTGGGACCTAAAGACAGAGGATAAAAATGTTGACAGGTAGAAACAGAAGAAAAGTAACAACTAGAAAATATCAATTATTAGCTCCTTACGCGCTAAAATCGGTAACTTCGTTATTGGCTCCAAGGGAATTAAAACATGATGATAATGTGGAATTAATGAACCAACTTAACAATTCATCAGCTTTTATTATTTTTTTTCTTTTCTGAGAAAAGTTTTGACTATCAAGTAGTTGATTTCTCTTGATGAAGTTAGAATGAAACGAATTTTATGTATTTTATAATTTGACAGAAAGGCTTACGTAAAGAAAGGGTTTTGAGAATAAGAAAGAATATTCTACAGAAAGAGTTTGGAGTTCCGGTTGTAAAATGAAATTTTCCCTTTATATTCAATGAGGGTCCAAAATGTTTTGAAATTAAATTTTATTTTCAATATTTTTTTAGTTTTTACCCCCAGCAATATATTTAATAGCGTATTATACACACACACAGACACACACTCACACAGACACACTCATACACACATATATATAAGTATATAATAGTGATTATAGAATTATAGAATATATACATATATAGAATACTTTGTAAAGAAAGTATATATATATATATATATATATATATATATATATATA